>RJWJ010028504.1:0-21364 GCA_004363605.1 Indri indri | reverse complement strand
TTTATTTGTCTTGCTGTGTGGCGAGGAGCCCTGCCAGCTGCTGCTTTGTGGCTCTGTTCAGTGCCCCACCAGCGGGAATGTGTGAGAGGTCTGAGATCTAGACCAGTCCAACTTCCAGCCTTCAGTTAATGTAGCTACTGAAGCCACCGCCTAAGTGCTACAGATGGCCTCTTGAGCACTTGAGACCAGCTTCCTAACAATGTCCTGAGAACTTGCTCTTTTCTGCTGCACACAATGCCTCTGAACTTTTCTATCCTTTGCTCTCAGGAAAAGCTGGCACGCACAACCTTGGACAATGGAGCCCTAAAGGAAACATGCTGGCTTTATTGTCTCTTTTAAGTGTCCCTTCTGAAGGAAGTAAGTCCAAAAAAATCATCATAGCTCCCTCTAGGAAGGTACTGCAAGGTCGGCTCTGCAAAGAAGTCCAGCACTGGAGACATGAGAAAAAGATAGCAATATTTGACTTCAAACCTCCTGGCGATTTTCATTAAAAGATAAATCTACCTTAATCTATTTTGAGCCTGGGTTTTTATAATACAATGATAAAAGGGGCAGTGTGAAAAAGACTTCAATTCATCTACTGCATTTTTCCTACTGCTCGTTCTAGTCTATAAATGCATTTAACAAGTCTAAAGGCAATAGGAAAGTATGTAGCATATGGTAGCTTTGCAGCCAGGTGAAATACTGCTCAATCAGGTTAGAAAATTCAAGATCCGACTCTCCCAATGCCAGCTTCTTTGTTCATTTCTGAGAACACAGCAAAAGTCAACGTGCTCTCCATCTGAGTCTGTTCATGTGAAGTGACAACATGATCAAGGGTTGCATTGTGTGAAAACACAATGAGCAGCAGAATGTCAGCTACCATTTCGAAGCTATACTTCAGTGCACCTGAGCATCTGAGAGATCCTGAATAAGTGATTTCAGTGAGAAAAATGTACCTTCCATGGGTAATGTGTCTCAGGGCACACTGCTTAGCCAAGCTCTAGAGATATACTGTCTTAAAGGAAGTCTGCTGTTGCATGGATTCATGTTAGAAAAGATATGATCACATGGGAAGGGTGTGATTACCACTAATGGGATAACCAACAGGCCACACATTTCCTGGAATGACATATAAGAAATAATAATAATTTAAAAAAAAACCTGACAGCATTTTCAAATTATTCATTTCTCTATAATTTTAAAAGATGTTCATATATAAGTAATATAAATTGTGATTAAGCTCAGTGCATAATGAAGCACTGGAGTCCAGCTAAAGAAAGACTTGTTGTTATAATAATGGTATCAATTACACTGAAAGATAGTAACCTCACATGAAATGATTAACAATTTGTTTCATGTCTCAGGGACCTATCTACCTTATCATTTCTATCTCACATAATTTAATTTTCCTCTATTTTCCATGAATGTTGAGTTATTTCTTCTTTCTACTTTTTTTTCTATCCCCACTCCAGTATCCAAAAAACAGAAGGTTTTCTCAGGCAAGCATTTATTCATTAAGCTTTAAGCTCTTATTAAGGTTTAAATAATAAGTCTATTACAAGGTTACTCCAGGCCAGGCATACCTCATTTTATCACACTTTACTTCATTGTGCTTTGCAGATATTGCATTTTTTTACACTTTGAAGGTCTGTACATTGTTTTTTTCAGATATTATACTAGTGCACCCTTAATAGACTACAGTGTAGTGTAAATATAACTTTTACATGTACTAGGAAGCCAAAAAATTTGCGTGACTTGCTTTATTGTAGTGGTCTGGAGCCGAATCGACAATATCTTCGAGTCATTCCTGTCCTTTTTTTCAGGACATTCTTTCCCTGAGTGGCCACTCCTGGCAGTACCTGTTGTCAGAATCTTCTGGCCCAGGCCATGGGGAAAGAATTTCAGTGCTGTCCCTTACAGCCGCAGTAAAGAGGCCATTGACAGCTAACTGCTGCATCACAGGGATAGACCAAATCAAATCGGAAGCTGACAACAAACTTTAAATTTTTTAATATGCAAAAATGTATCTTTGAGAAGACCCTTTAAGTTAGAGGGATTTATTCATTTCTTTATCAAATTATAATTTTGGGCTTGATGAGTATCAACTACATGCAGAGTTTACCATACCAGGCACTAAATACAGGCAAGCTGCCATCCCTCAACTCTTCTCACAGTATCTATTATATATTCTCTGTAGGCAATCTCTTCCCATTGGTATGGTTTCGATGGTGGCCTCTTTATACCAGGATCTTTAAAAGTTGGTCTTTTAGCCCAGACAAGTCTCCTTACTTCAAGACTCATATACACAACTGCCTATTGGCAAGTGTAACATACTCAAAGCTAAACATTTTCCCCCATTTCCACCTTTATCCTTCTTTTAATGTTTTCTATCTTAACACATGGTATCATCATCCACTCCATTCCTCAGATCTCCTTAGAACCGTTTCTCCCTGACAACAATAAAATAAATTGTAAAAGAGATAGAAAGGCATAAACAACACCTGACCAAGCCAGAGTTTACTGATGACTCCAGGCAAACACATCTCCAAAGCACGACCAATTTAGATACATCAATGGTCTATACACATTCACAATCAAGTCCCACTCATGGCCCAGACAGGCAGATCACCCTAAGACAGGCTGACCACTAATGACAGACTGACAATATAGAAATACTAACATCTATGGATGTAGTGACTATTTCATTTTTTAAACATAGTGACAACTCATGAAGCATGGGTTATTCGGCCACCGAGAATACACTGAACTTCCCAGACATATTCACAGTCCCAGACATTATCAACTACTCTGGACTCATTTGTAGTCTCCTACTTGATCCTAGTACTTAGATTGACCCTATCTATTCTGTCCAAGTTGCCCATAAGTTAAGTAAGAAGAGCCTAGGTCATTCAGAATGCCCAGAAGTCCATATCATACCTTCCTGATTTTCCCAGGCTTAACAGTAGTGATTTTTATTGAACATTTGAGCCATTGAATCCTCTACCTGCCTTCTATTAATCACAAGAAGGCTATGACTATTATCACACAAATATTTGCATTAACATATTTAATCACTTCTGAACTCAGTCTGTGAATTTCTCTAATATATATTGTTAAACATGTCATCTATTTTGAACCTTATACTATATGTTAAAGAATATATAAAAAGTGCACCTCCAAGTATCTTATAGGAGTATATCTTTCAAAGAATTTGCTTATATCTTCCAGATCTGAATTACATAATGAACAGCTATAAGTTACTTTCTCAACATTCTAATAACTGGATTCATGACAGGCTATATCTAATGAAGATTATTAGTAGAGTTAAAATAAAAATAGAGCATACATATTCATAGTTTATTAATAATTATTTAGATCTGCCATACAGTATGTTTTATGCTGGAGTTGATTAGTTATTTGTTAAATCTGACATGCCATTTCTGTATTCCTGGGTCCTAATGTAGTGTCACATATATAATAGACAAAAACATTTGTTAAATGAATGAATGAAGCGATAGTACTTCTCTCAAGGTGTTTGTACTCCAGGTGGGAATATGAAAGAATAGAAGCAAAAATTGAATACCACAGTAACCCTAATATTTTAGAGATAAGACTAAATATTGCAGGAGGTAGTATTGCACAAATGGATGAATTCAAGACACATAAACCTACTCTGAAAGCCATGCTCTGTTGTAGGCTAGCTTGGTGACTTTAGGCATATAATTTCTCTTTTTGAGACTTAAGTTTCTCATCTGTGAAATGGGTATACTCAAAGTGAATAAGCTTGCCAACACATTGCTACTCTAAAAGCTAAAATAAAACTTGAGGGCTAGTGGGAATCATAAGAGTTTGAAGAAGATGTGGATTTTAAGAATGCCTCGAATTTCAGATAAATGAAGAAAGAAGAAATGGGGACTGAATATGGTTACAGTGAATAAAGCAGAGTAGAGAAGAAAAAAGTGCTGATATAAAGAGAATAGTTAAGAAGCTATATGGTAATATGCGGAAAGATAATAGCAGCTTTGATTAAATCAATAGTGATGGTTGGGTTGGATTGCATATGCAGATGAGTGGAGGATAACTCCCATGTTTCTGATTTGTAAAACAATATGGAGAGGGATATAATTCACTGAGGCAAAGAACATCAGAAAAGGATCAGATTGGTACAGTGGTAAATTAAGAGTCCTTTGTGTAATAAGTTGAATTGCTATAACTCATTAACATTAACTCAGAACTGTTAAGAAGTCAGTTGAATGTATTGATCTGGAGCCTAGAGGCTTGAATTCGAGAGATGGTTGCTCTTCAAAGGGGAGAATCTGGAATCAAGTGCACCAAGGAAAAGATACTCCCCAAGCCCAGTGTGATCAGAAAAGGCTGGAGGCCAGAAATATTGCTCAGGGTGTACATATGGAGATTATGGATGGGGAGCTAAAATTTTAACTGAAACCAGAAGAGAGATCTGCTGCTGAAAAAGTGACTTCAGAAATTTTCAACTTAGCAGTAAAGTTTGAAGCCATGGAGTATATGAAAAGCGTGAGGGGGAAAGCACAGAAAAGGAATGGAAACTTGGCAGGGGGTCCAATTTATGGAGAAGAAGTGGGAAGAGGAGCTCCAACAGGAAATGGAGGAAGCTGGAGTCAATGAGAGAAAAACTAAAAAAAGGCAACTTCACAGGAATAGAAGGAAAAGAGTTCTAAGATAGATCCAGTAAACTTTTAAGGAGTAGCTCAGAGACACCAGAGAGAAGAGCTTAGTCATACCCCATGAAATTGGTAGTTACATCATGGCTGAAGGCAGTGATGTAGGCTAGTGTCAATTTGCCAGGAATCTGTAAAATCTATAGATATTCTTTAAAATATTTACTGCTTGTTTACCCAAGGATACAAATTCTTTCTAATAATCAAAATTTCTTTAGTTCTGGTTTTAACATGAGAATCAGCAAAACAAAATATTTTATTTTTATATTTGCCATTATAATAATGTATATATGACAATATGTTACAACTGTATATATTAGTTATAGATGTTAACAATTCTCTGAATTTCATTAAGGTTAGCATTTCCATTTCCAGCTGGATATTGTAAGGCCAGGAGATGACAAATGACTTGGCATTGTTATTCCAGTAAATCAGACAAAATGGGCCTATCATTTAATATGAATAGCATTTGGAATACCTTCCAACTTGCCTAAAATAAGATCTTCATTATCTGTGAATTTTTCCACAATTTATTTTAAAATAAATTATAACAAAGAAAAATTGTGATCCATTAAGTATAATGATGTCTTAGCTCAGGCTGCTATAACAGAACACCATGGACTGGATGACTTAAAAACAAACACTTAATTCTCACAGTTCTGGAGGGTGGGAAGTCCAAGATCAAGATGTCAGCAGATTCAGTCTCTACTGAGGGCCCTCTTCCTGTTTTTCAGATGTTAGTCTTCTTGCAGCATCCTCACATGGTGAAGAGAGAGTGAGAAAGCTCTCAAAATCTCTTTTATGAGGGTACTAATCTCATTCATGAGAGCGCCACACTCATGGCCTAATCACTTCCCAAAGGCTTCATCTCCTATTACCATCACATTGTGGGTTAGAATTTTAACATATAAATTTTGAGGTGATGCAAAAATTCAGGCCATAATAAACCACAGGCAAAGAATTACTTGCAAGCCTATTATTAGAAAAGCATTCTTCTCTCCCTTAAATCAATGCTGACATTAGAATTAAGTACAGGAAACAAAATTATTTTTTGTATTCTGTTATTATATGATTCAACACTATATACTTCTTTATTCAGTATTTCCTGTATTAGTCTTACATTTCACAAATAATTGTTTGTGAAAGAAGTGTATACGATATATATAATTACAGTAAAGAAAAATTATAATTTGTCAAGTATGATCATGCTTTAGCTCAGGCTGCTAGAACAGAGTACCATAGACTGAGTGGCTTAAAAAATATATAACATACATATATTTTTAGTTATATGCAATCAGAGATGTTTCAAAAAATATTTTAAGCCATAGGGGAAGAGTTGTGGTAGAGAAAAGCTTTTATTTCTTTACCTAGGCCATTTCATCTGCAAAATAAAAGAAACTAGGTATGAATGTGGAAGAAAATAGGTCATATGAGTTAACCTAATTTCTTAATCTTGGTACTTATTATTGGACTTGGTTTTTGCCTAATGAAAATAAAAAAGTGGTCTTTCTTCCACCCTGGAAATTTTTGCCATATTTTAGAAAATCAAAGCTCAGTTTAAAAAGTATTCTCTTTGACTTTAGAGACTATATTAAACATTAAGCACGGGTATTTTCATATGCATTTGTAGGTAAATATCACACTTTCAGCCTTTTGCACCCTCTGGCCTCTACCCACAATGTCACTCTGCATGCCTCAGAGAACACAGAGAAGTGATCTTACTGGATAAATAACTTGAAGTGAGAGCCTGTTCATCACATGAGAAGCCAACTATTTGCTTGACTCCTGGCTCTAGCAATAATATTTCCCATGTTACCAAGCATCAATAACATGGAAAGTCAATCAATAAACATAATATTGTTTGTTGCAAAAATGCAGCAATTTTTATGATGTATTTTTCTTGGATCGTCTTACAGCCCTCTGAAGCCTCCTATTCACCTTCTTTCTCTGAAATAGTAATTTTACTTTTTATTTTCCATCTAGGATACTCCTTTTTTCCATCTTCCTTTCCTTTGCAAACAGCTGCCATTTGACCCCTCACACTGCCACCACACACATCTTCTAAAATTTAATTAGCTGCAACCTATATAGCATTCTCAGAAAACTTCCCTTAGCATGCTTGGTATCTAAGAGACAAAGTATTAAAAAGTATAGTATTAAACTTTTTTTTTCAGATGTTTCACCTTTCTTTGGTAAAATGTTTTAATAATGATCTCTAACATTTTCTTGCAAAGATAAAGAAAATTCTTTTATCATCGTGGCACAAATTGCTTTTTTTCAACAGCAGAATTCACAGCCAATAGACTAGAACTTGAGGAGTCTATATTCCTACTTTGCCTCCATCCTCTCACCCCCATCCTGTTCTCAGAAGGTCAAGCCGATATTGCCTGACCAGTAAGCTATGAGAACAAAAGTTCTCAATAGATTTCAATTGATCACAATAGATCTCAATAGAACTCAATAGATTTCATCGAGATGCCACTTAATGAGGAATTCTACCCTAGGGTCAGTGTAGTACAAGGTTGTGCTGTTGGTTTTATGCTAGTTTTCCATTTTCTCTCCGTGTGTACTTTATATTCTTTAAAATGTATGAGATGTAAAGTGTAGGAGAAATAAGAAGAAATTATATTTCATACAGACGAGTAAAACATATAAAGTTATCATCACCTCCAAGGCATGGTCCTAGCATAAATGAATCCTAGAAAGATCTGGACACCTTTGTAAATGATGAAGCCATAAATGGTAGTGAATAGAGGATGAGAGTGCTGTGTTGTTTCTTCAAGTTTGACTTTGGGCTAGCAGGCACAACCTCCATGGTATGAGCCCCAACATTACTCTTGGCAACAGAATCCCAAGTGAGATTTGCAGATGAAAAATGGCCTTTCATTTGTTACCCGGTTTCACTGCAATACCTTGCTTAAAAGAGACTTGCCAAATCACTTCAGGAGAGTTGTTTAATTCCATCCTGATCAAATTTTACAGGACTGTGATTCAAATTATTCCATATTGGCGGCTGCAAGACTTCGTCGGGAATGAATTTGTTCTGCTTGGAATCCTTAGTTAGCATTCCAGAAAGACCTCTGTGATTAGTCAAATCAAAACCTTTCAGCAGCGGCAGCAGCCACATTCAGACTGAGTCTCTGCAGCTGACTTTCTAACAAAATGTTATCCTTTCTTTAATCAAGGGCTAAAACACATGATTCTGTTTCTCACTTTCAGTAAATAACAACTGTGAGCAAAGCGCAGAAGCTGGAGGCGTTGAGAAGAGCAGTGCCACAGCCCCACTCCCCAGGTGAGCCTGGTATCTCTTCCATGCCACTCCGCACAAATCCTCCCAAATCCTCTCATTCCTCTCCACCCAGCCCCTCCTTCAGGGCAAGAGCAGTAAGGCCATTCGAATCTCTCTGCCAAGGGGAGCAGCTGAACCCAGGCAACTCAAATTTGTGGGAAATATCTCAACAAGACCACACCAAGGAAGTCTCTGCCTGACCAAATGCGCTTCTCCCACACCTAGCAGCCAGAATCTGCTTTAGGTTAATTGTCCCCTTTATTGCAGGTATTTCCCAGGGCCTGCAAGAGCCACAGCTTCTCTCCACTCTGTAAGGTACAGCGCACATTTCCCCAGGTCTTCATGGAGATTGTAAATAGTCGTCTTTCTGTTGTCTCAGACGTTTTTTTTTTTTTTTTTTTAAAGGAAAAAAAGGCTCAGTGACTGGCATCTCTCATAGCTTAAGCATGCATACATGTAGAAAATTCTGATTTCTCGTTTCATGCATGGTTAGCTGTTTATCGTTATCATTTGCTGGTCGGCTAAGCTCTTTGATGACTTTAGAAGGCAAGCAAGTACCTCCAGTTTACAGCTGAATTCCTTGGCTGGTGTGGAGCTGCGATGGAGGGGAGCTTATTTGGATGTCTACTGTTTGTTCATGGTTTTGTGATGCTCTTCCTTCTGCTTCCAAAATGGCAATTAATCAAGACATCTGACAAGTTTACTAGGATTGCTTCAGAACATCTAGCTGCCCAGCATCACCTGTCCCCCTTCCCCTAAGAGAGAAATGATTCACTAATATTGCAGGAGATGTATTTTGATAATGCTGTGGTAACTCTACTCGTAACTGATATTTTTCTTCCCTAAACATGAATATTCTCTGTCTGATTTTTTTTTTTTTGCGACAAACAGCCATCATTTTACTAGATGTCAAAGGCGAAGTGTATGATCATCAGAGAAAATAATAATGAATGTTGTTTATTAATTCATCTTACTTAATATTTATAATAAGCACGACAGATGTACAATTACTTTATTTTATTATTGAGGAAGTAAAATACAAAGAGGTTAAAATACAGCTAGAAATAATGCAATATTATTAGCAGATTTTTTTCCTCCTATTATTTCCACCTGATCTTAGAAGCCAAGCAGTACATTCATCATTGTTGTAGGATAGAATTTCAAAAAAAGAATTAAATAGCCGGTCTCTGGCTTTTGTATACCCCCAAACCTAAGTTTAGTAACACAGTATTTGAGGCAAATATCACAATAGAAATTATGACTTTTAGGGAAAGAAAAATACTAAAATTAAAAAGGGGGAGGATGTCTTTCTACCCTGATTAAAGAAAAACTCTCCCAGTTTCAGTGTCTGTGTATGTGTAGTGGGTTACAAATGATGATGAAGGAAACACAAAGATGCAAATGGTCCTGAGTTGAGAATATTGCTTCCTGGGAAAAATCGAAGGGAATGTTAGTTGGTAACAGGCCTGTGTTGTACATGGAACCATGGATAACATAGAAGAGATTCTTGTATCAAAGCTGACAGGCAAAGATGACTCAAATGCACTTAAATTTGAATTTAAACAAATGAATGAAAACATGGATGAGTTAGCATGAATAAGATGTTTGTTAGGCGCTCCTTACATATTTGTGGAACTATTGATGAAGACTTGGAGAGAAAATGAATTTTAATTTAGAAATACTGAGTTTGTGGTGAAATCAAGATATCCAGGGTAAAATATCTAGAAAGCAAATTAGAAATGTGGAACTAGGAATAGGAGAGAGCGCAGCACTAGGGACATAATTTAAGAATTAAGCATAAAGACGTGATGGTTAAGGTCATGAAAAATAATCATTGCAAAGGCATTTAATGTAAGCAGCGGTCATGCTCTGGTTACTTTTGTATACCCAATTTCCTAAACAATACCTGGCACCTCACTGATCAGACTCATTGGACAAATGTGTGAAAAGAATGGCTTGCGAGAGAGAGAGAGAGAGAGAGAGAGAGAGAGAGAGAGAGAGAGAGAGAGAGAGAGAGAGAGAGAGAGAGAAAGTCAGACACACGGGAGAAGAACCAGGAGAATCACCTGTCAAAAAAATGGAAACTTCTCAAAGCGATCAAAATATCATTGACTGTAGGATAATATTTAAAGTATACACAATATTTTAGAGGGTTCAATCTGGCTGCATTTTCATATCACTTGGGGAACTTTAAATCAAAAAACAAATAAGTAAAAAGATACCTAATCAGACCATTTAAATCCAAATCTTTTGCGACTGGTTATAGATCTCACTATTTTCAAAATACTGCTCCTTGCCACTTCTAATGTTCAGCCAGTCAATAAGCTAGATTTGATGAGATTTATGATGTCTTAAATCAGACATCCTGTTAGCAAATTTTGAAGTACTTGCTATATATAAAAATATTTTTTACCTTAATTTTTCCAAATCTTCTCAATCTACATCTTATTTAATTGCATCATTATCCTTCCACTGTCCAAAGTCATTTTGACCCTTGTTACTCACCTCCTACGTCCCAACAGTCATCAGACCTCACTGATATTTTCCTTTCCTTCACATTTTCTTTGTCGCAGCTGTGGCTCAGCACTGCGTGTTCTTTTGCTGTAGTGTTAACATGTGCTAAATAATCTCTTTAATTCAAAGTGTTGGCCACTGTCATCTATCCCTTTCTTTGCCACCAAACTTAACTTCCCAAACACAGGTCAGAGTGTGTCACTCTCTGCTTGGAAACATTTTATGAATTCCTGTTACTTAGAGAATAGACTCAAAATTCCTTAGGGTCCTTCATGAATTCACTTCAATCTCCCATTCCAGTCTCAACTCCTACTGCATCCTCACTCTATCCCATTGTTCTGACTTCTAGAATACCTGCTCCTCAAGCCTCACCATACACATTAATTCCTTCACGTCTCCAAATTTCCTTCCTTCTTTTACCTATCAAAATGTGAATTTTTCAAAATAAACTTGCTCAAAAACCACTTTCAGGAAAATTTTTTCTTCGCTAGTCAAAATTAATTCTGCCTTTTCCCTTGCCACATTGTATCTATAATATAGCACTTAATACAGCATGCCTTATTTTATGGTTAATCGCCTTAGACTTTCTCCCACACTATGCTGTGATCCCTTAGAGGCCAGCTGTCAAGTGTTAGTATCTTCCTATCCCACATTTCATCTAGCACTGTGCTTTGTACAAAGTAAGTACTTAACCACAGCCTTATCGCTCTGGTTTGAATTGAACTGACTAGCACTATGCTAAAAATGTTTTTTTAAATAAAATGTTCAAAATAAATAAATATGTCCTGGGAACCTAGGATATCTGAGCAGTACATTGACCTTTAATACAACCGATGTGATTCCGTTTCACTTCTTAGCTTTATTATTGTTTTCCACTTATGAGAAAGTCCAATAAAAAAAAATTCATCAGTTTTTGTTTTTTGTTTTTGTTTTTCATTTGACCCTATTTATCTGTCAACCCTGAAGCAATTAAAAAAAAAATCCTGGGAGAAAGGATGGTGCATCTAACAAAATTGCCTTTGTTCTTTTGGGATTTAAGGTAAATTGTATTTGTGAAGTAATCAGTTTGGATTTAGCCTATCTCTTTGTTAGAGCTAATGCATTTCTCTTTCTATTTAATAATTATGGTAGAGACTGTTTCTGAATAACCGTGGACTTAAAAAAATGTTAAATGACAGCTCTTAAAGCTTTGCTTCCCCTCCCTTTATAAAAATAATATGAAAGTCAGAATTTCTCTTATTGTGTTGCCTAGGTTGTTCCATGCATTAAGAAAATATTCTGCCAGAATACATAGTAAATGACTTTCCCAGCTACATGCCTTCCGTTTAACTAATGATCTGTTCAGATGAGTCCTAATCAGTTCTTGCTCCCCTAGGCTTGTAGGAGATATAATGCATGGATAGAAGCTATAGTTATCACATTCATTTTTTATTTTTCCAATGATTTACAGGAAATCACCTTTCTAACCTGTCTGCAAAAATACTTCATTAATGAGGCTTTCTGAAGCCAAATTATAGTCTATACCAAAGAAAAAAATAAAATAGTTCCTATTATTTTTTGCCTCTGTATTACAAAGAATTTCTCTTCTGGTTTGCTAGTTTCTGCTATTTTGTCCAAGTACACCCATGCTGTTTGAATACAATAACTAAAATGTAATTACAGTTACTGCCTGTGAATTAATATGTACCTCTTTTGATGAATCAAAAATTCAAACATGTGCTGCCATTTTAGAAATAAAAATGTATTTTTTAATGGGAATTATAACTGATCACACCAAATCCTATGAGGCAGGTGAGAGGAATCTTGAAATGCAATAATCTCTTGTCAGACAGGACATTATTTTTTTGAAGATATATGCTGCAAGTCAGTGACTATTGAAAGGCTATATAAATAATTACTCTCACTCATAGGCCTATTCCTATAAATGTCTAAATTGTTATGTTAAAGTAATATTACATCCATCAAATATGTTTGTTTTTTGGTGGGAAAGGATTTTTTTGTGTGTGAGTGTGTGTGTTTGCTACTATCCTAAGAAGCTACAAAAATAAAAGTTACATCGAGAGCATTTCCTCTAGTCTGTTTAAATTCTACTCATATATCAGGCTTTCCTCTTTACTTACCTATTTCTGAACAAACTTATTAAGTTTTTCCTTCTCATCAAAGAACTCTTTTCCTGATACTTCAAATATAAAATAGCATCCTTCTGTATTCCATTGTCTATCTTTATTTTTCTTCCTACTGCTTATCATTAAATGACATTATGTTTTTTGTTTGTTTGTTTTTAAGATATGTGGGTCATATCATGTTGCCCAAATTGGCCTCAAACTCCTGGACTCAAGCGATCCTCCCACCTCAGCCTCCCAAGTAGCTGGCACTACAGGTGGAAGCCACTATGCCCAGCTTATATTGTATATTTTTAATTAGTTTACTATTTATTCTCCACCAGAAGGTAAGCTACATGAACTCAGATCTTTATCAATTGTGCCCCTCATAGGATCCCCAGTAACTGTTAATAGAATAGTGCCTGCAACAGTGTAGGTGCTCTTTAAATATATATGGAGTTTTTGATGAATGAACACTATGTATAACTTTTAACTCCCCCCCCCCAAAAAAAAAGATAGCCACAGTTTAAATAATTTGAAAAACTCTGGAATCTGTCAAACTTCATAAAGAAAATGGCCAATAGTCCAAGGAAATATTGTTAAGAAATAAGTAACATTTTAACATTAGACATGGTAATAAGGAGTATGCAGCACTTTTGCATAATTATTTAATTAAAAAGAATTACTTGAACTCTTTTGCAGTCATTTTTTGTGCTAGATTATAGAAATACAAGTGTAAATAATTTATCATATTTTTTGTTATGAAGAATATATCTCCTCAAGAAAATGATACCCTGATGAAGTAAAATAAGTAAACAATCTCAGTACTGTGATTAAAGAACAAACAAACCCAAACCAAGAGAATTATAAGGCAAGATGGTACCATGGAAGGTTTAACTGTCTATTTGTAAGAGGTCATCAAGGGACCATAATGGAGTAGGTAAGGCTTGAGCTGAAAGCTAAAGTATACTTTCCTCTTCTACTTCTTCTGGAATTGTTTATGATGAGAGAATTTTTAAAAAATCATAATTTTTCAAGGTACTGTGAATAAGATCACAGATGCTGGGAGTCTTTCTTACCTTGACTGAAAGTTCATCCAGAGATTTAAACCTTTACTTAAAACTAATGGATCTCCTATAGAGAAATATTGTAATTCTGATCAATATTGTTACATTGAGTAGATTTCTACATGACTAGTACCTGAGTTATCGAAAGTTTTAAAAATTGTCATCAGCTGAAACTGAGTCTGTTGATCAATAAAGTTATTGCTAAAATATAATGAGTTAAGGTTCAAGACACCATCTGTTCAATAAATAACAAACTATTTTCAGGATCTTAAGGCCACTAGTTTCCAATGACTATGGGAAACCATTTAAGGGTTTTAATCACGAAAGTGAAGTTAAGAAGAAATCAGGAAAGGCCAAAGTAAGGGAAGCCGAGCCAAGTTTAGGGTGTGCAGAAATCTACATGATACAGTGACAATGGTTTGGATGAAAGAATGGGCAGTAGGAATTGGAAGGCATGATGAATTTAACAAATAAATCAGAGGTAGATTCAACAAGAATTTGAAACTGCTTGAACACAGTATAGAGAGAAGCAAGTTTGAGAAATCAAGCAGAATTCCCTAGAGGGGAACTTGAGGCCAACTAAGCTAGTCAAAGAGAAACTAGAAGAAAAACTGGTTGGGAACAAGAAACAATGGTTTAAATTTTGAAATTGTTGAATGTTAGGTTTCTAAAAGTCATCGACATGACAGTAGTTGGTAGATATACATACATACATATATATATATATATATATATATATATGAATCTAGAGCTCAGGGAAGGATTTGTATTAAAGACAAATTAGGAAATCAATACATTTGATGCTACATGAAGCCTTGGGAAATAATGAATGATTAAAATAGAAAGCATCTCGTTGGAGGAGGAAAGATCGCCTGCAATATGATGCCAAAAATCACCATTATATAAGTGTGAAATCACAAAGAAGTATTGCTAAAGGTTATTGAGAAGTGAAGAGCAGGCAAAAAATTCAAGAGAAGGGAATGTTTTAAAAAGCAGGGAATGTTCAAAAGCATCATATGCTACTAGGATGTAAAGTAAACATGGACCTGAAAACATGCATCACATTGGGCAGCAAGAAGGCTATAACCGTGCTAACAGCAATGTCGCTATGAACCAGCGCAGTGAAGATAAAAGCAGATTGAGGAGCATCCGTGGGACATGACAAAATGGAAACAGAGAGCATTCTAGCCCTTTTATGGAATTTAACTGTAAATGGAAAAAGAGAAAGGTTGTTGGAGAGAGGAGTTGGTGCATAATTTGTTCTTTTTGATTAAAAAGGCCAAGGTATATTCACTTGGAAAGAGGCATTAGAGTTGGTAAAACTGAAGAACAGGGATTGGATGGTAAGATTCTTATGATGATGTTCCTTGATTCAAATTGTAAATCTGGGTAATGCTATATAATCTATTCCCCTTTGGGACATTCATAATATGTAAAGGCATTTTATCAAAGCCTCTGTAAATTAAGTGGTTAACCTGTTAGATTTTGTGTATTCCAAGTTTTTCCCCAACTAATTTTGTCAAGTAATATTTTATATATTTTTTCTTGTGCAATACATGTTAATCACCTAAAGAAACAAATTCTTGTTCTGGAGATTTGCAGTGAAATAGAGTTTGTATCTTAATGAAAGAAAGTAATTTGACTCTGTGCTCAAATGGAGAGATTCATCTTAACACTAGGATAAACTGTCCCAGTGTGACAGAATGAAAGAAGAAAGAGTATGGATGCTGCCAGGTTTATAAGCACACGGCAATAACTTGATAGCTTCTATTTCTCCTAAAGTCTAAGATAATGCAACACACAGGTCTAAGCTCACAAATACACGAACGGACCTGCACATATACAAACCCACATACCAATAGGCACATAACACAACACATAATAAACTCACAAAGGCTAGTACTTAAACAGATATAAATTTAAATAAATGGAGAAGGTATATGATGTTCAAATGTAGTAGGATTTTAGTTTATGAAAAGGAGAACATTGAAACAATCAATGAAGAAAATGTCAGAAAAAGCTGAGTAGAATTTCTCAGCACCACTGGGTCCCAAGTAATAATGAGATCATAATTTATATTGACACTCATCTGCTCGGTAGTACAATTTCTTCAACAGCTTTAAACAGCTTCTTTGCAGCAAAGAGAATATGTAATAGAGACTGATCCAGGATTAAAGTTTTCCAGGTTGTGTGAAGGAGAAAATAAGGTAAAAAAGAATTGAACATATTGGGAAAAGAAAGGTTGAAGTATTTCACTATAAATATAAATGTGAAAATATAACACTAATCATAATTATGATGATGGAAGATCATCAGAAGATCAGGACCTAACTCAGATATCCAGTTTCAGATTTTGTGCTCTGGAACGGACAAGCCAGACAGAATAAGGTGGTAAATTTTCTGGGTGTCTTTATGGAGACAAAGATCAGCTGTAATAAGAAACACCGAGTAAGAAAGGCAGAAAGAGTTAAGGTTGTATTAAGTAATTCAATATCTGAATTTGTGATTGCAGAGATGAAGTTGAGGTGATAAAATCTACACTCTGGCCCTAGCAAGTCAGGGACTGAAGGGGAAAGGAGATAAATGTCACTGGAGATGAGGTTAAGAATTGTGAAGCTAGTATATCGATTGGATCAACCATATAGCCATGGAAGTTACTTACCACAACGGTAGAAATAAGAATAGCAAGGAATATAAGGAGCCAGAGTATAGTCTTCAAGGCATTTCAGGTAGCTGTGTGGCAAGGCAAGGTGAAGAACATGTAGGTGGTAGAGTGGAATAGCATGTCAAATATGACTGAGAACTATTTTATATGAAAATCGGAGATTTTGGTAAAATGATATGTGATTACTATTAAAAGTCCAAGCAACGAAGAAAATTCAGAGAAAAAGAAATCAAAATCTAATCATGTGGAAAATACTAACATTAATATGCTTACATTTTTCTGCATGTGGCTATCCAATTTCCCCAGCACCATTTATTTACTAGGGCTTCTTTTCCCCATTGTATATTATTGACTGCTTTGTCAAAGATCAATTGGCTTTATGAGGATGGTTTTATATGTGGGTTCTCTGTTCTCCTCTATTGTTCTATGTCTCTGTTTTTCTGTCAATACCATGCTGTTTTGGTTATTATAGCCTTGTAGTATCGTCCGATATCTGGCAATGTGATGCCTCCGGATTTGTTCTTTTTGCTTAAAATTGCTTTGGCTATTCTGGCTCTTTTTGGATTCAAATGAAGTGTAAAACTATTTTTTCTAGAACTGTAAAATATGATTTTGGTAATTTGATGGGGATTACATTGAATCTGTAAATCACTTTCAATAGTATGGACTTTTTAACAATGTTAATTCTACTGATCCATGAGCATGATATTTTTTTCCATTTGTTTGTATCCTTGGCGATTTCTTTCCTCAGTGTCTTGTAGTTCTCTTTGTAGAGATCTTTCACTGTCTTGGTTAAGGGTATCCCTAGGTATTTTATTTTCATTGTAGCTATTGTGAATGGTACTGAGTCATCGATTTGACTCTCAGCTTGACTGTTATTGTTATACAGGAATACTACTGATTTGTGCACATCGATTTTGTAATCCGAGACTTTGCTAAATTTATTTGTCAATTCTAGGAGTCTCTTGGGGGAGTCCTTGGGGTTTTCTAGATAAAAGATCATATCATTAACAAAAAGCAATAGTTTGACCTTCTTTTTCCTGATTTGGATACCCTTTATATCTTTCTTTTACCTGATTGCTTTGGCCAGGACTTCCAGCACTATATTGAATAAAAATGGTGACAGTGGGCACCCTTGTCTTGTTCTAGTTCTTAGGGGGAATGCTTTCAACTGTTCCACATTCAGTACGATGTTCGCTTTGGGTTTGTCATATGTGGCTTTTATAATTTTGACATATGTTCCCTATATGCTTAGTTTGTTGAGACTTTTTATCATGAAAGGGTGCTAGATTTTGTCAAAGGCTTTCTTCGCATCTATTGAGAAGATCATATGGGTTTTGTTTTTGCTTCTGTTTATGTGATGAATCACATTTATTGATTTATGTATGTTAAACCATCCTTGCATTCCTGGGATGAAGTTCACTTGGTCATAGTGGATTTATTTTTTTCTTTTGATGTGTAGTTGAATTTGCTAGTATTCAGTAAATGGTGCTGGGAAAATTGGATAGCCACATGCAGAAGAATGAAACAGGATCTATCTGTTTAATGCACTCACAACAATTAATTCACAGTGGATAGAAGACTTAAATCTAAGGTATGAAACCATAAGATTTCTATTAATAGAAGAAAATGTTGAAAAAACTCTTCTAAATATTAGCCCAGGCAAAGAATTTATGAAGAAGTTGCCAATGGCAATCACAGCAACAACAAAAATAAATAATTGGGACTTGATTAAATTAAAAAGCTTCTGCACGGCTAAGGAAATACTCAACAGAGCAAATGGACAACCTGCAGAATGGGAGAAAATATTCTCAAGTTATACATTTGATAAAGGGCTCATAACCATAATCTAGAATGAACTCAAGCAAATCATCAAGAGAAAAACCAAACGACCCCAGTAAGAAGTGGCAAAATATATGAACAGAAACTTTTCAAAAGAAAATAGACAAGTGGCCTATAAACATATGAAAAAAATGCTCAAAATTACTAATCATCATGGAAATGCAAATCAAAATCACAATGAGTTATCACCTTACCAAAATTTATCCCATTAATCTCTTCAGAATTTGGCAGACAGGATTCAGCTACAGATGTGGCACTCATTTATCCTTCCATTCATTCAAAAACAGACTTTTGAGCACCTACTATGGTCCAGGAACTGTGTAAATCTCTCATGTAACCACTGATGAACAAGAGAGGCATAATTTTTGCCCTCAGAGTGAACAGAATGGCAATATAGGAAGTGTTAATGAATGCCAATTGAATGCCCAAAAAGTGGACATGTTGTAAAGCAATCTGTACCCAAGTAGAAGAATATCAGGTAAGTTTCCATTGAAGCAGGAACTGACTGGCCCAGGGAAGAAGCAATACACTCAGATCATAGGTTTCAGAGAAAAGATTTAAAAATTCCAACATCTCCAGACCAATTAACAGTTACCCAGACTCCTTGATTACACATATATTAGCATTTTTTATAACTTTTAACATATTTTATCATTGGAGAATTAGCATAGCTACCTAGGGATTTCCAAGTCTTAAAAAATGTTGACAATGAGAAGATACCATGATAAATATATTGTACACTAGACTTTTCAATATGTAATTATTAAATATTCTTTAATATACAAGATATCCTTAATGTAGAATGACAACACATAATTTCAGACATATGTACAAAAAGAGAGCCACTGGCTTTTTGAATCATGATTTATGTCACAAAGACAAAAAGCATGACTTTGCAAAACTATAGCAATCCATCATATCTGACATCAGCAGCAATGTCATCATATGTATACCCAGAGAAGTTGCTTATATATTCAATATTTGTTCCATATCAAAAATTCCTAAAACCCATCCACAACAAATTTCTCTTTATCAGACCTTGTTTCATCTCTGAAGGGTTTCTGTCTGTCAAACATAAAAATTATAATACTGCTTTAAAAAGAATATTCAATTATTTTGTACCTTTATATTTTCATCAGTAACTTATTCTACATATTTTTTTAAAAACCCTTTTGAACTGGAGCAAGATCTTATACTGTTACCAACATGACTCATCACATAAGCTAAATCCATAAGAAATATTGTTGATTTATTTTTCATGTTTAGGAGCTGATGGATTGTGGTTGAAAGATAGTTATTCCTAGACCAAGGAAATGTCATATTCTTGCAGTGAGGAGAATAAAAAGCTTTTCAGTTTATTCCAGGGCAGCTCTATTACAAGCAGTTATGCTCTAGGCTTTCATAACGTTTCTCTGAAAAGAGGCACCACAGGGAGACAGAGGATTTGCAGACGGGGAATGACCATTACATTTTAGTATCACAGAGTGAGAGAGATTGTTCACCATTGTAGACACCTGCTCCCGTGGCATTAGCTTGCATGTTGTCCCCATGAGAGGACATCCCAACACTCACCTTAGGCTTTGTAAATTAGAAACATACTATCCAACAGATGACAGATGAGGGTTAGGGCAAAACAATGGAGATTTTTTAAAATCTAATTTCTGATTGCAATTGGCTTGGAAGCTTATTTTTAGCTAATTTGATTGGGGAAAAAACAGGAAATTTCTCTTACAGAAAAGCTGGTCTGGACTAACCTACCTGGACAGGGGGCTGTTTTTCACCTAGAGGCAGTTACGTGTTCCAAGAGTAAGCCATAGTTTTAGGGGTTTTTGATGGTCAAAGAAGGTCATTCTCTAATCCAGTTACGTATCATTAAAGAAATGCTTTCACTCATAAAATGAAAGTGTGACTTGGGATATAATAATTACCATAGAAAAGAAAATTCTGGGAATAATTCTAGCTAAAGTCAATAAAGAAATCCTAGTTAAAATATCTTTTCAGTCCTTCTTCACAAGTATTTCATTCTTTGAATAATTATCATATACTCTTCTTTTTTTTAATTTTGAGATGGGCTCTCTCTCTGTCACCCAGGCTGGAGTGCAGTGGTACTATTATTATAGCTCAGTACAGGTTTAAACTCCTAGGTGCAAGTGATCCTCCTGCCTTGGCCTCCCAAAGTATTAGGATTATAAGCATGAGCCCCCAAATCCAGCCTACTTCCATATTAAAAAATGTTTTTGTCATTCACATCATTCAGATACCAGCAGCTTTCCTGAATATTTTCTGAATCATTGTGTAGAAAATTATGACATAAAATGGCTTAATATAGTATCTATATAAATGAATGACTTAGAGTCTAGTTAAAAGTACTAAAATCATGTATGAAGCATTCTCAAGTGTGAAAATTTCCGTGGTGCAGAAAAATCTCCTATCCCAGAATTTCTTTTGATAATTAACTTTCCTTCAGCCTTTAATAGGGAATTAAATACCTAAAATCCACTTAACATTTCAAATTAATTAAAATTTTAAAATATGACTAATTTCTAGAATGCATATTCATTGTTTATGAGCAAAAGATGCAAATTCTGGTTTACTGAAATGATTTTGTTTGTATTATGCATCTTCATGGTTCATTAACCCCATTTTTCACATCAGCATCACACTTCCTTTTTGGCTCGCGTGCACCCACCATCTGAATGGTCAGAGCAAACAGAATGCAGGGCAATGTGCCAAGCCTTAGAAAATGACTTAATCTTCTAATCGGCCAATACTTCTCAGGCAGGGAGGTATGCAGGTAGTCATCTATATCCCAGACAGCTACTACCTCTCCTGACAGAATCTATGCAGTATTAGGTGCCTCGGAAGCATACCTCACACCTCAACTATATATTTTTTTTGTATGCTACCAGCTTTGACAATTTTCTTTAAGAATCCTTCTGGTTGGCTGGTCTCAGAACATTAAAATCATAAAAATCTAGAGCTACCTAATATTCAAAAAATATTGACTGCATAAGAAAATCCATATTTAAGATGTTAAGCCCAGAAGGCCATATTAGTTATAACCCAACTGTGTTCTGTTCTTAGGAAATGACATTAGTTTATCTCTTACACTTCATTGGAAAAAAAGCTAACCAATACTCAGACATAAATTGCATAGATGTGGTGAAATTAAATTTTTCCCTTTGTAAATGAGTATGAACCATTTT
>RJWJ010028503.1:0-21366 GCA_004363605.1 Indri indri | reverse complement strand
GGATAGCACTTGTAGAATATTCTAAAAGGGAAATTTTTGTATATTTTTCTTTTTCTTTTTGATCACATTCTGAAGGATGAAGGATTATTCCTCTCATGTTCTCCTTCTTTCAAAGACTAAGACAAAGGAAAATATTAATCTATAATCTTTGGTAAGTAGTCCTGGTTAGTTTTGGAAAGGGTCTGGACAGCATCCTGAGAAGTAGGAATTCATTTCTCTCTAAAGTCAGTTACTATAGCTTTAGAGGAGCTGTTCCTTTATGGGAATGTGGAGATTACACATTTTAAAAACAAATGGTGTGTGAATACAGGAAATGGTTTCCCTCAGACAATAGTAGCATGGTTTGTCCTGGACCCAGATTTCAAAGCCTCCCTTAACCACTGGGAAATAGTTCTCCTAGGAGATAACTTTCCTGGCGAAAAGAGCAATGGCGTGTTTATTTCCATCATACTCCTATGTGGAGACTGACTTCTTAAATGTATGGGTCATAAACTCCATAAACACATGTAATCTCCTAAAATTATCTGTAGGCAATCTGAACTGTTTCTCTAAGAAAATAGACCTCAACAGTTCAAAGTTCTGGAAGGGCTCTGGGAAAGTTCATTTAGCATTAACTTATTGATTTTCCAAGAACATTTATTATTTCAAATATGCAGTTAAGTCTCCAATTTGATCCCTCCAAGCTGGAAAATTCTCATCAGCACCCAGCTAATGCCAAAATATGGTTTTGTTTTTTTGTTTTGATTTTAAGAAGCACCCATGTACATAGATTCCATGGTGTGTGCAATTCCACAGAATTGCAAATTATTCATTCCTCACCATTGGATTCAGGGGAATTGAAATTGACATTATGTAAGGATTCTTATGTCAAGTATCATTGAGGAAATCTGAGGACTAACCCTATAGACATGTTTTTTATGTGCCTCCATATCTGGGCTGTCACTGACGCATGGATGAATTCTTTTACCTTAGTCAACAGATAGTGGCTGTTGGAGTTCTGCCTCCCATGTATAAAACAGGAAATTCATAAAATTGGGTAAATACAGTATTTCTTTTTAAATATAGAAGCAAGGTCAGAAAAACCTTGGTGCCCAAGAGTCCCTCTCAGGCATCTGGCTTAGAAAAGGCATTTCCCTTAGTCGATCCACACTAAATCCTGTTCCATTCTGGATTCCTACCGATGACGTACCCAGCAGCTGATGATGCTGTGCCATCTGCCTGGCAGTCTACACTCCAGCGTTTTCAATTGCTGGGATCTTGTTCATCGTTCACAATGAAACTTTCAAGGAATGATGTTAACTAAAACAAAAATAGCAACAATGACAGTCATTTCTAGCTATTATGAACATAATTCTGCTGTAAGTACTTTATAAATCAAGGCTGAAAGTACTGCTATTTCCCTCCTTGTATAGACCAGATCGCTAAAGTTTGGTGAGGTTAATAACATCTTCAGAGTCCTACTGCTTTCTTAACCATTCTGGATCATTTAGTCCCTACCTCCTTTGACTGGCCACCCCCTATGTAAATTTAATAATCTTTTCTCTGTATGTCTAGTTCCCATGCAGACCCTTGTTCATGTTTCCAGCAGCGTAAACACTGAGGGATTCACCCATGTCACTCAGCTCTCTACGAAATGTGGTGTAGAAGGAAGTGCCTTGCATATGATAGAACCTTCCATAATTATTTTTGAAGTTTGAAAGTCATTGACATTGACATGAAAGAGAGGTACCTGGATTTAAGTAGAGACCACCCAGTATCTATTCAATGAATAGCTAATGGTTTATCACTTTGAGGTTCCTGAGCAAGGATTCAACCTGATTTGGCACGGCCAGAACACTCACATTCCAGTTAAGAATCAGGATCCTCAGCCAGCACACCCAATCCAAAGAAGTTTTTAAGAAAGGCATTAGCACTATAGTTTTCTATTCATGAAACTGTGCTTAACCTGCTTAACAAAACAAAAGACTTTTGTCTGAGTTTTTTTGGGCTTTTTTTTTTGTTTGCTAATACACAAGAGTATTTCCCATGAAACTTTATGTTTATTTTCCCTGTAAGGCATGTAGACCATGACCATGTCACTTTGCCAGTATTCTTACTTTGTGGCAGTTTTGCATCACTAGTTGTTTTTCTTTTGGAAAGGAGGGTTCTTTTACTCTTAGGTTGAGGTTAATTTATTCTGTGACCACATAGTGGTTCTGCCAAATTTGTCCTCCATATTTTAAATGATTAAATATATAGAAGTTTCTGTGACTGGAAAAATATTACATTTCCTCCTCTCATCTTCTAGCAAAAAGAAGATAAATTAGAGATTATTTTTTATAATTTAGTTTAAAAGTAGAAAGCCCTGAAGAACTTTTATGCACTTTTCTCCCAAGCCAATGTTGTTAATATGTTACTTTATCATCTGCACCATTGGGAGTCATATTCTTTGCATGTCTGTTTAGTGTGAATTGGGTGGGCATTCTTCTGCTGGATAGAAAACCGTTACTCTATGTGAGGGAGGAATTGCTACTTTCCAACCAACCTCTACTACCCTCATCTTCCACAGCAATAATATTGAGGCTGGCACATGACTACTCAGCACGATTCCAGAAGTTTAGTCTGCCAGTGCTGTACCTCCTCCATGTTCTCTCTCTTTGTTTTCCCCCACGAGCAGTAAGCCAGAGGAGGTGAAAATTCAATTCTGAATATACAAATTGCGACAGTGTCTACAGGATGGCAATTTAAGGTTGTAGAAGGAATCTGGTCTATGAATGATCCCAAAGAGTTGGACTTCCCTGCAAATCTGAAGCGAACTCACAGGGACTTTTACAGGACAAAGACATGGACTGCTGTTATCATTTGACCACTGGATTTTTGGACATCATTTACAGTAGCTTAACCTAATCCTGAAAAGCATACCTGATGTGTGAGTAGGTACCCTGTTGTAGACTATTGTCATAACTATAGGAATCATAAAAGGCAGTAGAACGACCCAGGGAATCCAGTATCAAAACTCAACCTCATATCATTTATTTTTTTAATATTTTTAGTTGAGTCAATTATATCTATGTGAACATGATGAAGGGCTTTGTCAATTCATAAGAAATATTTGCCCTTCTATTCTAGCTTTTCCACTATGCTTACTAGGTATTGAAAAGTCTGCTATATTTAGTCACATTTTCATATTGGTTTGGCAACCCACTCACATTACCACACTCTGGACCATGTTGTCTTCCACTTTAGCTCCAATTTAGCATAAATGGATTCTGTAATTCCTTTTCATGATAGTGATAAGAATCTTTTCATTGTTTCATTAAAATATACATTTTTAACTTCATTAAGACTTCTGATTATTTTTACTTTCCTTAATCTCCTGGCAAACTGTTTCTGTTAGGGTTTGATAAGCATTTTAGGCTTTGGGGTCCATATGGTCTCTGTTGCAACTGCTCAACTCTGTTGTTTAGAGCAAAAGCAGCCATAGATCATAGGTAAATGAATGGATGTGATTGTATTCCAGTAAAACTTTATTTACAAAAGCAGGTAGTGAGCTGGATTTGGTCCACAGGTTGTAGTTTGCTAGCCCATGTCTTAGTCTATATACTAACATGGATACCACAGATAATTATTTCAACTTCACTTCTACTTTTACTCTGAATTTTCTTTCCCTCCTTAATGTTAACCCCATCCATCTTGACAGGGTTTTTTAAAATCCTGTATTAATCTGCTCTCTTCATTTTTATTGTCAACTTCTAAGTATATCTGGAAAAAAATATGTTCATTGGTGCAATTTCACATTTTTATTTTGAATATCACTGGGTGTTCAATACTGGTCATTTTTGTTTTCATCAGCAGTTAGCCCTCTCTCCCATTCATTTTCTAAGGCTACCATTTAGTCATAATAAAGAATAACAAACTGTTCTCCAAAGTGGTTGAACCAATTTACACTTCAGTAAGCAGTGCCTGAGACTCTCATTGTTCCATATCCTTACTGGTACTTGATATTGCAGACTTTTGAATCTCTGCCAGTTTGATGGTTGTGAAACAGGGTCAATGCATTGCACATTGCATTCAGGGGGCTACCACTCATACTAAATGCATAAAAATGGTGCTCCCTCGCGTTGAGCAGCATACAAGCAATGCAGCTATATGCATCAATCCTGGTATAAAACATATCTCAGTACAGCTTTAATTTAAAACTGCTTGATTAATGAGTTTAAGAACCTTTTCACCCCTCTACCACAATCCGGGAAACAACGAACAACCCTGCACAAAGGTCATCCAGCACCAGCTTGAACTGTAGCAATCACAGGTAAATGAGACAAAACAGAATAGCTACACTACAGGCTGTTAGTGTGCACACCTATCCTTGGCCAAGTCAACATTCCAGAGTAGGACACAAAAGCTCCATCTAGGGTCCTCCTCTTCTCTTAACTAAGCAGGAAAATTCTCGGCAAAGGAGATCAGGTGCCCAGCAAATCTATTAGCCCTAAGCTGAGAGAAGAGGATTCACATGAGAAGAAACCAGCAAAAGAACCCTGGAAACATGAAACCACAGATCAGTTTGACACCCCTAAGGAATCACAATGGGGTTACAGTAGGGGACTCTGACCACAAGGAAATGGTTGAAATGATAGAAATGGAATTCAGAATATGGACGGCTAACAATATGAATGGAATTGAAGAGAAAATTGAAAACCAACAAAGAGAAGCCAAAAAAATATTTCAGGAAATCAGTGGAAAAAATTGCTAAACAGCTTACAACATAAGAAAGGATACAATAGAACTGAAAGAAATGAAAGTCATTTAGGGAATTTTAAATCATAGCAGAAAGCTTCAACAACAGACTAAACCAGGAAGAAGAAAGAATCTCAGGGCCTGAAGACAAGGCTCTAGAACTAACCCAGTCATTTAAAGAGCCAGAGAAAATAGAATAAAAAAGACTGAGCAATCACTTAGAGAGATACAGGATTATACAAAGGAAAATAATATATGAATTATAGGTATCCCTGAGTGAGAAGAAAGAGCAGAAAAGCATGGAAAAATCTATTCAATGGAATTATTGAGGAAAACTTCCCTAGTATCACCAGAGATTCAGACATCTAGATACAAGATGGTCATAAAAGAGCAGGAAGATTCACAACAAATAGGACATCTCCAAGACACCTAGTAATCGACCTGGCCAAAGTCAAAATGAAGGAGAAAATTCTACAAGCAGCAAGACAAAAGCAACAAATAATCTACAAAGGAAAACCCATAAGCCTAACTGCAGACTTCTCAGCAGAGACCTTACAAGCCACAAGGGAGTAGGGCTCCATCTTCAGTCTGCTTAAACAAGAACAACTGCCAGCCTAGAATTTTGTATCCTGCAGAACTAAGTTTCAAAATTGATGGAGAAATCATGTCTTTTCCAGATAAGCAAACACTTAGGAGATTTGTCATGACCAGACCTGCCCTGCAGGATATACTCAGAACTGCATTATAAATGAATCAGCACAACTTTACCCATCAGTGTAAAATCACCGCAAAAAGATAAGGCTTAGAGCTCTTATAAAACAACATCACAAGAGGGAATACAAAGCAATAAGGTACTACCCAAAATGATGAACAGAACAGCATCTCACATATCAATTCTATTACTCAGCATTAACAGTGTGAATGGTCTACTCAAAAGACATAGGATGGCTGAATAGATAAACACACACGCACACACCCTAAATATCTGCCGTCTTCAGGAAACACATCTAATCCACAAGGACACACACAGACTCAAAGTGAAAGTATAGAAAAAGATATTCCACACAAATGGAAACCAAAAGAGAACAGGTGTGGCCATTCTTACATCAGATAAAATAGACTTTAACAATGGTAAAGAAAGAAAAAGATGTTCATTATATAAAGGTAATGGGAGCAATTCAACAAGAAGACATAACAATCATAAACATATATGCACCTAACACAGGAACTCTCACATATATAAAGCAAATACTACTAGAGCTAAGCAAAGAAATAAATAGTAGCACCATTATTGCTGGGGACTTCAACACACCACTTTCAGAACTGGACAAACCATCAAAGCAGAAAATAAATTAAGAAATACTGGACTTAAATGGGACTCTAAAACAAATGGACCAAACAGACGTTTACAAAACATTCTATCCCAAAACTGTTGAATATGCATTCTTCTCATCAGCCCATGGGACACTCTCTAGAATCAATCATATCTTAGACCACAAAACATGTCTCAACAAATTCAAAAAATCAAAATCAAGAATCTTTTTGCTTGTTTAATAGCTATTTGTATTTTTTCATCTATAAAGTATATGCTCATGACATTTGCCCATTTTTAATTCTTTATATAGTTTGTATACTAATCTTTTGTCAGTTTTATATGTTGCAAATGTCTACTTTCAATTTGTGACTTGTGTTTTTACAATCTTGGGGTATTTTTTGATGAATGGCAATTTCTCATTCTTATGATATCTATTATGTCATTTTTCTTTTATGATGAATGCTTTTTATATATTTTTAAAGGAGTTATTTCTTGCCCTGAGACCAGAAAAACTTATTCTTAGGTTATTTCAAAATATTCAATAGTTTTACCTTTCACATGTAAGTTTTTTGTTTAACTGGAATTGGCTTTTCTTTTTGTTGTCCTAACACTGTTTATTGAGTAGTTCCTCCTCTGTCCCTCTTTCATTCTGAGTTATAAATTAATTTTAATATGCGCATTACTTTGTTTCTGTTTTCTTTATTTGGTTCAAGTTAGTCTTTGTTCAAATGCATATGTATTAACATAGTATATATACAATTTTGTATATTCGTTTATTTCAAAAGTTATCATAACTACTTTCTATATTTCCACACAGTTTATAACTGTAATACGTATGTCTTTATACATTTTTCCAGCTTTTTTGTTATCCATTAGACTATTGTTGGTCGCTAAACTTTTCCCAATAGATTTGATATTCAAGAGAATGCTATAATGATTATGTCATACATGTACCTTTTTCTTTTGCTGAATAATATCTTTAGAATATAATCTTAGTGATAGAAATATTGGGTGAGAATAGGGATATTTTATGGTATTAAATATCATAAATTAAATGTTGCCATACATTATCCCAAAATGGTAATTTCACTTTAGCATTGTAATTTCTTGCCTCCCGGTTATTAGTAATGAAATGATACATTAGTTTAGTTTATATTTAAATGTCTTTGATTGCCCATGAGGTTAAACAAGCTTCCTTAAGTCTGTTTATTATATGTGCCTCTTCATGAGTGGGCCTCCCATGCCTTCCCTTCATACTGAAGTATTAGTGTTTATGTGCACATTTGAGTGAGCTCCTCACAGGTTATAGATTTATACTAGATAATGCACAATTTGAGTTTTTAAGAACTAAAATATATTTTAAGCTCCTGCCTAGACTGTTTTTTCATTTCATCATAAGGGACAAACCACACAAGATTAATCCTGAGCTTTCGAATAGAGACAATGGAGCCCTTTTCTAGCTGCATTTTGGCACAGATATGGCATCATCTCTCTGAAACCACTATCACTTTTACCTCTGGGAACTGGAGATTGAATTACTGCTCTGCTTGGTGTTACCCGCAAAGACTGGCTTCAAAGACGAGGGTTTAAGTTTTTATCCCATTCACAGCAGTGGTGGGCATGGATGTAGAGGACAATGAGTCATCCTCATCCTTTGTGGGCACCCAGCGTAGCTGGCACTTCACATCTGACAGTGCTCAGCTTTTAGATGAAGGAATATCAAGTGCTTTGTCTGTTAATTACACCAAGTGTGGAACCGGACTCCTGTAGTACGTGGGAGGAGATGCACACATGACTTTTTCTTCTTCCCGTTGCATATTCACTAGGTGCATGAAGGTTTCCTTGGACTGAACCCCAAGGAGAACTAAAGAATATCCTGCTTGTCTACTCACTCATGTTAGTTAAGAATGTGGCCCTTTCACTGGTCTAGGTGTTACAGTGGGAAGTACATTATAGATGACACCTGTGTCTCTT
Source organism: Indri indri (assembly GCA_004363605.1). Taxonomy (NCBI): domain Eukaryota; kingdom Metazoa; phylum Chordata; class Mammalia; order Primates; family Indriidae; genus Indri; species Indri indri. Next base: position 13,361 of record RJWJ010028503.1, on the reverse strand, counting down.
CATGCTCCTCTCCCCCTTCCTCACACATCTAAGGAGGCTTGCTTATTCAGGATTCATGCATTTTGGACATATCCTCTCTTCTTTAGTGCCATTACCATAACCCATCCAGATTACCTTCATTCCTTTTAGCACAGCTCTCTGCTTCCATTCTTATCTGACTTTGATTCTCATTATTACTGAGAACACTTTCAACTATAAATACAGAAACTCAGAAGGTATTAGCAAAACAAAATTAAACATAGAGAATTTATTGAATCAAAAAATTGTAGGAAGAAGAGTTCACTCTGAGCACAGCTGGATACAGGGTTCGAATTATGCCATCAGGATTCTGTCTCTATCTCCATCCTCAGCTTTGCTTTCTTCAGCATTGGCCTGGCAATCTTGCTTATAATCTTAAGCATACTGTTTTATGATTCTGATTATGTGTCCATTATCATCCTAGACTTTGAGTAACATGAGGACAGAAATCATTTCTTAATTGTCTTTAACTTCTCCACTACACTCTGTACTGAAGCCCCGAGCTAATGCCTGAATAAACACATGTTTACTGGCTGACTGCATGCATGAAATGAGATCTCAGATTTTTGTGTTAAAAGGCTATTGAAAGTATGATGTTTCCAACCAAATGAATCTAGCTCCTCAAAAAATAGTTTGTGCTGAGGGACCTCATCTAATAATATGGCTCAACAGGGTGGCAGAAACATGTTGGCACAGTAATTTATTTGCAATGCTGAAGACATTCTGTGGTTTGGAAGCATTCCCAAATAGTGGAGCGAAATGTTATATAACAATCCAAAGGATTAGAGGCCTGAATAATGCAATATATTAAAAGTATTTCCTTCTGGGACTTGGACCCCCTGGCACCCATCCAGCACTCTGTATTTCTACCTGCATATTTTATGTGAACAGTTGCTTTAAGACTCGGACATTTTAGATAAACTGGAGCGTATTATATGTTCATGAAATGATATGCTTGAAGTAACATTCTGATCTCATGATATTTTCCTTTATGAATATCCATAGAATGGTTATTAGAGAACATGAGACAACCATTTTAGCAAGACCATGTTATGACCATGCACATCCAAATACTTTTTACTATATGGCCTCTTTCTCAGAGCAAGGCCCCCACTGACCCCTCAAGACCTCACCAAAGAGATGATTATTTTTACCAAGACCAGGGAGCAAGAGAAGCAGAATTCTAGAAGATACTAGTCACATACAACATAATGTAATCACACGGAACTGGCTTGTGTTTACTAGATTCCGGTTTCTGTAAATCAAGCTTGAATCAGAGTTTGGGGGCAAACAGCAACACCTACTACAAAAATGCTCTTGTGGCCACCACCACACCAAATATAAACAAGAGTTCAGGTGTATACACAAGGCGTGTGCCCTGTTGCCAAAGACCACACATAAGGGCCTTTTGTGTTGTAATGAGGTGCAAAGTTATGAGAATGCCCTGGGAAAAGATAAAGCTATAGATTTCATTTTTATTGGTTATATAACTATGAGTATGGAAGTTAGTTTATATTCTTTATTAGCAAATAATGCTGACTCACTGTGCAAGAAATTAAAGGTCAATTCTTCACAGGTAGATTTAACTCACAGAAAACTGCATTTTTCTCAGAATAAACACATTGTCTTTGTGAACAGATGCTGTATGAAGTCACATGCCCATTTGTGACTCTTGTTTAATATATTAAATTATCCATCAAGATAGTGGTAGTATTCAGAGCTCCATGAGATTCACCTAATGATGTCATCTATCAGAAATGTCACAGTAAAGGAATGCTCTTTGCTGATGAAATCATACCATTTTGAGTGTGTATGTGTGTGTGTGTGTATGTGTGTATGTATTTATAATGTCTATTATATTTCCCAAAGATTTAGTGTATAATGGCTTAAGGCTGGGAAGCACCTTAGAGATCATCTAATTTTACTGTTTCATTTTGCAAGTTAAAGCAGTAGCGAAGAAATATTCATTAGTTATTATAAGCTACATATAAAAATTCTGCATACCAATTATTTGGGCCTAGTGGGAACCCATTAATCATTTGCCATTGAACCCAGTCCCCTGTAGGGATAACTTACCAGAATTATTGAACTGTTTTCAGAAATTCCTTATTTCTCATTTAGCACTTTAAATTTTTTATAGTGGTTTTACAATTGTCAGAAATGTGGGAAAAATAATTAGCAATTTAGTGGTGGTGGGGGAGTGATGGAAAAGTCTACAGGTGTCCAAATAGACACAATATTTTCATGCCCCACATTTCAGGGGTCCACTCTGAACTATAGATTACTGCTTTATTTTCTTTTCCTTTTATCTTCTTCACATCACTGGAACTATATTTTGTCCAGTTTCTTCTGCTTCATACCCTGAGTTAATCTGAAAGAAGATTCTGATCTACACTTTTGGCTCTTTAACGACTAGATTTCTTGATACAGTCTCAAGTGTTAGTTCTTTGATCTTCTACCGAAGCCTGCTACTCACAGAGGAGGTATTGTGTATGCTGGGGTTTGGGGGAAAGCGTGCTTTGAATAACCTACTTCTGTTCTATGTTACTGCTCAGATCTTTATCTTATGTCCTTTAGTATTTTGTAAACCCGTTTCAGCTGTTGCCAGCATTACTCGCTGATAGCTTAAATACATTAAGGGAGATGTGTTTATGAATAATGGAGAATGTCTTTCATTCATCTTTGAGTTCTTCATGATAAACTGATTTTCTTAATAGTTAACCTAACATGTTTCGAAAAGAACTATAAAAAAGATTATAATGAAGGATTAAGGAAATGCCAACTCTCTAAAAGAAAACCCAGAACTTTGGAAGATCCATCATTGGAAGCAGAGTCTCAATGGAGAAGTTCATGTTGAACAAAGTGACTCCAGATTTGTTCTCTTCTTTCTCTTTTCCCCTGGTGCTGGTGGTAGGAGAGACACTTCTTTTCGCTTTTTTTTTTTTCCCCCGACACTAGGTATTCCTCTCAGTACTACTAAACCAGGCTAGATTTTCAGAGACTTTTACATATAAAGAATAAAAGGAAATAAATCCAAAAACATGTGATGTGTTCTCTTTCAGGGAAAGATGTGTGAATTTCCTTCAGGGATGGGAATTAGCCTTATTTCTCTAAATCCCTGACCCTTAGCACAGTCTTGACACATAGTAACTGTTTTATATATCTTGAATAAATAAATATTCAAGTGACTAAAATACCTGAGTCATTTGGACATGGCTAACATGTAAGCTGGCTCTTTATTTTTAAGTTTCTAAACTGCAACCCCAAAAGACAGGACTAATTTCATTACCCTCTGGCTTTACTTTCTTGTTTCCTGCGTCTGACCTCTGCTGAAGTGGAGATCACCATCTGAAAACCCTTGGATTTCGATTTTTTCCTGGACATGTAGGCAAGTCATGATGTGGAGAGGCACATCCCACCTTGCTGCTCAAGGAGGTTCCAGGCTCTTGAACAGGTGGTTAACTCCAAGGACACCTCTATCCCTTCCAAGCCATACTTTATGGCACAGGCAGAATAGTCTTTCAAAACACCAAAAGGATCTACTCATTCCTTTGCTTAAAACTCTTCAACAACTTCCTGGTACTTGTAGGAAAAAGCCCAAAATCCTTAACAAGGCTTACAGATTTTTTAACATGACTTTTAAAAAAAAGTACTTTTAATATGGCTTAAAAGAATATTTTTCAATTGAAAAATCAAGTAATCAGTCAAATTAATTGTCAAGGTAAAATGTAAAATCAATTTAGTGGGTTGAGACCAGCTTTCTTAAAAATAAAATACAGTAGAATATAATGTATTAGCTGGACTACATGTAGAATCAGTACCGTTTCTCAAACTTTCTTTCAATTATGCTTACATGATAATATGATATAGGATACAGGGCATTGTAAGCATACACTATATTAAATATGACACGATAAATATATCACATCATACATTAGCTCAGTAAGTACTTGCTGGAAATTAGGAGAGTCACTGCAAGTAATTATCCCTGAGAAATAAGTGCTATGGGGATCGGCATCCTAAGCAGATTTTTGAGAGAGAAGCAGCATGACCCAGGCAAAGGAACAGACTTCTAAGGAGGAATGACAGGTCTCTGTGATCAGCAGGGCACTCACCCAGGTGTCTTTTCCAATCTGGCTGTCTTGGCCATGGCTGGATAAGAATCCATTTGGCCACCAGTCTTGCAGTGAGAGCACTCACTGAGGAGAATTCTCACCAGTACTGGGCTGTCTTAGGAATAGTCCCAGCTTCGGAAGCACAAGCCCTTTTGAATTCTTCACTCCATCTACTCTAGGAAGCCCCATCTTGATGTTGTAGAGAATCTGCCTTTATATATCCTTTCCCCAGGTTCCTCTATGATGTCAAAAAATCTGCATTTTGCTCTGTATTTTAGGAGACTGTGAAACAAACAATTTTTTCCTGAGCCTTTTGTGAACAAGTCAGTCTATTAAAAAAAAAGGCTTTGAGAGAAAAAAAAGGTCAGTCCTAATTTAGGTATCTTCTATGGGTTAGAAAATGGTTTAATTGAAATCTTTGATTAATATATCACAGGACTTACTAACTAATCGAATAATGCATTCTTGAAAGTTAGTCAATGATTAAGAATTATCCTCAAAACTATTCCAAAACAGTTGACTTGAGTTCATGTACCTACTAGGGAACACAAAATTAGATGTAAAATTCACAAGCATTTGTGAAATTTAAGCTAACTACTGGCGGTGGGAAGCAAAGAGTGGGACTAAACTAAAATATCCTTCATAGAGATCAATGACTACAATAGGTATAAAAATCAGTACAAAATGTAAAGATATCCCTTACGAGTGATTTTTTATAATCTATTAATAGCTCTTATTTGGAAAACTCTATAATAAAATTAAGACACTGGATCAAGTGGAGAGAGACCTGATCTGAATCAAGAGTCAGGGTCCCAGTTTCAGCCCCACAAAAGTCAGCAAGGTGGGTCCAGTCATGGGGAGGCACCCTGACCCCCCAGCCCTCTGTGTTCCCAATGGGGAAAGGATGCTGTAGATTAGCTTGGCCTGCCTGTCAAGCTTTGCCCTGCGTGATTCGGTTGCACTGTGTATTCTCAAGCTGCTCATTATGTTACTGGTTTGCCTTTGATGATAATGATCTGACTCAAATTATATAACCAGTGAGAGCAAATTAAACATTAACAGGGGTTTTCTATCATAGAAATTAAATTATTTTACCTGCAAGTATTTAAGGAATAATTGACTTCTGTTTTCTCTATTAAATATAATATGAATAGATAAATAGACCCTCATCCCCACACTGGGTTGCAGATAAAGTCATTACTCATCAGCTTGCATTGGTAAAAGCAGTTGGGGTAAAGCAGCTTCCAGCTTCCCCAGAAGCAATCTATATCAAAGTCAAGATTCGGACAGTTGCTTGATTGTTACATGTTGGATATATCTACAGTAAATTTGTAGATAAATATCTTTGCAATTAGTCATCACATGAATTGCACTGCATTTTTGGAGAGGTAGGCAGGAGGACTGATTACATGAATGTAGTAATGTAAGGTAAAAAATAACTGCTTAGTGCTGAAAATCTTTCTTCTTTATATCATTGGGAAAGGCCGGGCCCAAAGTGCTAAGTCATTGTTTAACCACTGGGGTTCATTTAGTTTGCTGCTAAAGTTCATAGATAAGATAAAAATTATTCATTAAAAAACTCCCTCCCTCACCGCAATTTAATGCTTGGTGACTGTATACTATTGATCTGATTGAGTTACCTAACTAAAGCTGTTTAGCCTTAAGAGAAAGTGAACAGTATGTATAGAAATTTTCTAGAAGAATTCTACTTTTTTTTGTCTTCATACTAGACAATATGGTATAAGAGGAAATTATTTTGAATAATGTTTCATCAGATATTTATTGAGCATCTGCATGTTCCAGGCACTGTGCTTTTGAATTACTTATAAAGGCAAGAAAATGCTCGAATAGATCACTAAGTATCCTGCCAGTCTTGGCCCTTCTAATCTTTTCTCCACAGAGTCAGACCAATTCCTGTGTAACGCAAATCTAGCTGTCACCTCACTGCAAATGTCACAGGCTATTTAGTGGTCATCTATTGCTTTTTGGATGATAAAATTTAAGCTCTTTACTGTTCCTTGTTAAGTTTGCTTTGGCCTTCTGATCTCAAGATTGTTATTTTTTGAGTACCAAAGGAAGCAAGAAAAGCTTCAACTTTCTCTGCTGCACCCCTTTTAATAAAAGGATGTGTTCTGTACAATTTGATTCAGTCAAAAGGCTGCACTGAAGGATCCAGAAAGCCACATGTGGCCTTAGGCTGCAGGTTCCCTTCCCCTCGTGTAGGCCTTGCTTACTTACCTCCCTGCCTCTCCTCCCTTCTTCCCTGACCATAAATGCTGAGTTCATCATGTTACTTTACTTCCCTGAACACAATTCCTTCTTTTGTGTCTGGGAATCAGAATATGCTCTATTTTCTATTTGTAAAGCTCTTCATTTCTCTGCTCTGTCTCTGTCTCCATCTCTCTCTCTCTCTTTTTTCATCTTCCCTCTCTCTCTTCACTTGGTCGATTATTACTTCAGGTCTCAACTTGATATGACTTTGTTCTATGAAACCTTCCCAGACCCCTTAAGATTGGGTTTAGTGTGCTTCCTTCAGGCTCTTACAGCATCTAATGCCTTCCAATTGTGGAACTTCCCACACTAAGGTGTTCATGAATCTCTCATATCCATTAGCCTATTAGGAGACTATATCTTCTAGCACCTGTATCCCCAGAAACTAACATAGCACATGGCTTAAAGTAGGTGTATTCAATAAATAATTATTAAATATATACATAGCATGTATCATGGTCTTAAGAGGTGATACCAGAAAACAGTCCCTCGGTGTACTAGGTTCAAAACAGGTTTTTAAAAATTTGTTATGAAGACAGAGCACACTACATGGTTAATCACCGTGATTTAGAAACCTAAAGTTTTTTTAAGAGTGCTGTGGGCAGCAAAATACAGAATGATTTAGAAACTCTCTGGCTGTAGCATTAAAATTGTGAGGGGATTGTTTAATACAACTATGTAGAGTAAGTCCCCAGTAGGAACATGACTATATAAAGTAACTGTGTTTCCATTTTTAGGCACCTCTCTTAGGTTCAGCTTGATGCCAGGTACATGCTGTCTCTTGCTTTACAGCCTGGGATTGAGTTACACCCTCTGCTTTGCATTTCATTCCGTTGGTTATTTACATAATCCCTCTGGCTGTGCCTATCAATTTACAGACCAAAAGGAATCCCATCATAAGTACACTAAGTCATATATTTGGCTGCATCATACAAATGTGCTTTAGCTGGATTGTGTCTGGCAGTGCGAGCCCCAAAGTGATGATAATTTCATTGTATTTAACACAAAATCTCCCTAGAGATAATGGGGATGGAAGAGGATACCTGAAGCGTAGGAAATCCAAGCCTGTTGAGCATTTGTCTTGAAAACTTGTCTGCTTTCAACAACTTGTGACTTTAGACTTGCATTCTCATACAGGGTATTTAAAATGTATCTATAGCAATAAAGTAGTTTAAGTGGCAGCCACCTTTGAAAGCTTCACACTCATGCCAAACTATCCCTGTGATCACTTTTCAAATATTGACTTAAAAAGGAAAGACGATTCAATTTTTTTCAAAATGAATGAGCTTATTAGCTCTCTAAATATTTTTAAGGATCAGACAGGCCACCATGTTAAATATTAAAAAACGTATCAAATGAAAATTACCGGAAGTAAATTGAGAAAGAAGTTACTGCTCTCAGTAGAGAGATACAGAGTAAATCTTGCCTCCAAACAATAAAACAATTATGATGGTGCCCATAGTTCATTTATGCTTGCATAAAATGATGGGCTAATAAATAACAGAGTACATTAAAATGTCTGAAGGTGCCAAGAGTTCTGAATGCCATTTCGCTGGTGTGCTTTTGATGAATTTTTTGAACCAAGATGAGAAAAGTAACAATAGCATCTGAGTCACCAGTGTAGTTTAATATATCAGTGTCCTACAATAGACTTTTTACTTCTCAAACAAAAGTACTGAAGCTGACTTCGCAAAGATTTTGTTGAACACTTTTAGGCATTTAGATGTTCCCATTTGTAGAAGACTTTTTCTAGAAATTGAAATTACTAAATATAATTAGTGGCCCATTAACTCCAATGTGATCTTCAAAGTCAAGAAATATTTAATGAAAATTATTCATTGCTCCTTATAGTCTCATTTGTTTATTGTATTATTAAAATATGACTATCCATGCTGTCATTCTTTCTTCAAGTTAAGTAAAATCCTGGAGAAGTTCTGTTTCAAGTATTACCCAAATAAGCCTTAAATACAGGTGCAAAAGGAGCCTGATGTTCACACAAATGTAGGGTCTTGGACAATTAGACCTGAGCTGAGAGTTTCAGTGCATGCCTGGTTCTACCTCTAACTGTGCGACTTTAAGCAAATCTGCATTGCCTTTCACTGTGCTAATGAAACTTAAACTCAGAATCACCTGGAGAACTTGTTAAAATACAAATTGCTGCCTCTCATCCTTAGAGTTGCTAATTTAGTAGATTGGAGTGGAGCCCACAAATTTGGATTTCATATGAGTGCCCAGGTATTGTTAGTACTTCTGCTGTGGGACATATTTTAGGAACCAAGGCAACACACACATCTCCCAATGTGCCCACTTTACTGATGAGGGAAACAGAAAGGTTACAGTGGGATGCAGTGGGATGCCAGAGTGTGTTATGGTCTTTAGATGACAACATAGGTGTAAGTGTGCTTTTATGGGGATGGAATCAGGAAAGGAGGGAGGAAGAAGCACCCATTTGGACTCAACTCCCAATATTCTCAGTGTATTTCAGCAAAATAAAGATGGGAAATGAATTGAAACCTAGGCAAAAACAAAAACAAAAACAAAAACAAAAAATAAAGCAGTGTAGGGAAGAGTGAAGAATGTGCCAGAAAACTCCAAGTACATGATCTAGCTGTGCCCTCGCCCACACCGTATCCTGGAGCTCCAAAATCTAAAATTATATTAATGCATAAATGTAAATGGGCAAAGTTGACCTGTGTTTATCCTGGTGGAAGTTCTTTCCTTATATAAAAACTGACTATTCTCATCAGCTTTGTGTTCAGACAATAACAACAAGGTTGGAAAAGTTTTTCAAATAGAGTGTGAAGAATTATTTTGCTTTAACCAGAATATGTTTAAATTTTAACAGGAGTAGATGTAGTTCTTTGTGATACATATAAATAAATGTTCACATTTATGTGGGTAAATATGGCATTATACATTTATGAAAAACACATTTTCCAGTAGGAACACCAACATATGAAAAAGGTTTAGTTAGCTCATAACCTTGTAAGGAACACCAAGACGAGCTCCCATTTTAGATTCTGGAGTGCAAATCCCACTGTAACTATTGCCATTCTGTAAAAATATGTGAAATAGAATGTTTTCCTTCAACTTAGCTGGTGTGTTACTTATTACAGGCAGCATTATACACAATAAAAAGCCCATATAAAGATTGCCAGGTGTATTAACAGACTTGCTGCAATGGGATTTGTCTTTAAAAGCTATTTTCTTTCAAAGAGATGAAGCTGCCTGCTTCTTCTATTTGCACATCATTTTCTGCATAGAACACTGCTTTGTCACTGCAATTCACTGTCTCTCTTGGAGTTCCCAGACAGTTCAGCATATTTATAGTGGCATGAGTTACACTGCTGGAATAAATATTACAACGCCTCCCTATTCAGTGGACATCATGAACAGAGACATAACGAGACATCTGCTTTCTCTGAAGGGAATTGCGTGAGCACTCTGTGATTTTCAATGGGAAAGAGAACAGTTTGCTAACCTAGAACTAGTTTGTGTCATTCACCCATAAAAGTCATTCAAGTTCATGCTGAATCAAGTCCAAACACAAAATTGTCTGTACAATTTTCCGTACAGATTTTGCAAACTGAAAAGATTTGGTAAAGAAAGACTTCCAATTTTAATGATTAATTGTCCTTTAGTATTTTAGACACTTTCTCACTGACTCTTGCTGGGTAGGTAAATATATATAAAGACTTGTCTGATTTTTTCAGTACATACTTTTAAAAAAACACAATTTTAAGAAAAATAGTTTTACATAACTTTCTGCTAAAAATTCAGGTTTTTTTTCATTTCATCTGGTGTCAAACACAGAGAAGTTACATTAAGATATTTTTAGAAAACATAAGTATGGATAATTTCAATGAATAAAATCATGACAGATAAAAATATTTAATTTCTGAAATAGATGCATGGATTTAATATATATTTTATATGTGAAATTAATGCAAACTTTAAGTTCAGTTAAGCAAAATCACACCAAGAATTTGAATGATATGTATCCATTTACTTGGGGAGTAAAGGTTATTATTTCGATTTTGCCTTTTACTTAATGGTGACTAAAGTAGTATAAAATAATATAATAGAACAAATCTCCAAGGTTTTTTCTCCCATCAAAATAATATAGCTTACCTCTAAAGGGTGAACATTCTTCAGAACATAAGACCAGGATATAAAAGTAGAGAATATAGTGTAATATAACTTGTAATAAACATTGATTTTTTTTTTTTTTTTTAATGCTTGGTATATCTTTGTGACTCTTCTATTGTTCCAGGGGCTAGGAGAGTGAGTGGTGGTGTGAATATTCAGAATTGTGTTCATAATTTTATTTCCCAAGTTGCAACTAAAAAAAATTAATGTAAAGAATCAAGCTTGTCTTCTCCAAATATTTCCTCTACATCAAAAAGCCTCTCTTAAAATCAAAGAAATGAACAGAGTTTTCCCCTTCCTTCATTGAAAGTATAAACATACAAAGTTCAATCAAGTTAGGTGTGTGGGAGATACATGCTTTTTTACTGAGGCAACATTTGAGTTATTAATATTTTAAACAGAAAATTATTAATGTGACTATTACAGATATTAAAACCATTTTATGACAAAAACATGCAATCAGCAGAATAAGTTAATAAGCAAATACAGGAAACAAATATTTCAACAAGATACTCATCCATTACTCTATGAAATCTTTTCTATAAACTCATATATTTTGTTGAGATGTTACTTTTTGTACTTGATTAATAACTTTTTTATCTGAATATCATTTCTAAAGGTTCATTATATTTTTGGGTGCCATACTGTTAAAAAAATCCCAAAGCACATCTGATGATTAAAAAATAAATTCTTGGAAGTTTTTATAGTAGCTATATAATCTAATCCTGCTGTTCAATAGAGTGGTTATTGAACACATGAAATATGGAAAATATGACTAAAGAACTGACTTTTTAATTTCACTTTTAAAAAATATTAAATATACTTGGAACAACTTTCTCAACTGTAAATTTTATGAAATCTAAATACAGATGAAGTATTTCTGATAAAATTTAGTCTTTGGATAGAGATTTGCTTTACATGTAAGATATACACTGGATTTCTAAAATTTTATAATGAAAAACAAAAGGAAATATATTAGCTTTGGCTTTTTACATTGTTTACATGTTGGATTAATAATATTTTGGATATGTGAGATTAAATAAAATATGTTACTGACATTTTTATAAATGAATTCACCTGTATTGATTTTTTTACAATGGCTGCTAGAAAATTTAAAATTGTATACATGGCTTTGCATTGTATTTTCTTTCTTTTCTTTTCTTTTTCTCTTTTTTTTTTTTTTTTTTGGAAACAGGGTCTCACTGCATTGCCCAGGCTAGCTTGCAGTGGCATCATTGTACCTTACTGCAATCTCAAATTCTTGGGCTCAAGTAATCCTCCTGCCTCAGCCTCCTGAGTAGCTGGGACTATAGATGCATGCCACCATGGATGGCTAATTTGTCTATTTTCTGTAGAGATTGGGTCTTGCTATGTTCCTCAGACTAGTCTTGAACTGGTCTCAAGCGATCCTCCCACCTTGGCCTCTCAAAGTGGTAGGATTACAGGTGTGAGCAGGTGTGAGCCACCATGCCCAGCCTTGCATTATATTTTCAATTGGATGATGCTGATCTACATGGTAAATAGTAATACCATCCATCAATATCAGCAATTTATAAAATTGGTGGCCAGAGAAAGAAAGAGCCAAGAAATTAACACATAAAATTAATCATTATATGTATTTTTGAGCACATTTATTAAAACCTACCAGAAATCAAGATTTTGTATAGCCACGACTAATCTAAACACATAGGGCAAAAGTTTCTCCTCACTCGTGAGATCATTTTAATTGTTAGTAAAGTGTTCAGAGCTCATATTCAGTTAACATTTTTAGTGAAAACCTGACTTTATAATATCCAAGCATCTTTGCAGGGCCACAGTGTACAGTTGTAATGCTTGTTTACTACACAAGGGCTCCTTACTAAAAGACACAGCTTGTGCTGTACTCAGCAAGCCTTGGCCCTGGCAAGAGCCCATCATTTGTGGAGTGAGAGGCTTCTTTCTCTAAGTGACAAAAAGACAGAATATAGGCTAGTAAACTGCATGTTTTCATCAACATAGAATATTGCAACATGCAATATTATAAAAAAGTTCTCAGAATACTGTTTTCTGCCCTAATCATCCAGGTAGAGTATATTACTGTAAGTGATATGCCGTGAAAATTTTGGTGTCAATTTACATTTGCCAAGGATTTTATTATTCTCTGAACTTTGCCAAGCATTTTATCAGTGTTCTCACAGTAATAATACTAGGTGATAAGTAAAGCAGGTATTGTCCTCATTTTATAGCCAAGAAATTGGTATTGAATTTCCTTTTTGGATTGCTGTAGAAGCAGAATTACCACAGTTTCCCCTTGCAAATAAAAGCATAACTCCCATACTTGTGAGACAGTTCCATAGACATACACATGGTAACTAAAAATGAACATAGCATTTATAAGCTAAGAATGGACCCAGCCATATGCCTCGTTGAATCTTGGTTTCCAATAAAAAACAATTAATCATGTTTTATTATTTAATTTATATCTTAAAAGAGCCAAGAAATTAATGGCAATGTAGTGTCTCCCCAAATCTAATTTACTTTTCATAATTATTACTTCCGTTTAACTTATCTAAGTGAGACTATGAAAAAAAAAAAAAAAACTCCCTTAGAAACATTCCTCAAAGTAACAGCTATCTTTGAGAAGCAACTTTGCATTATAGTCAATTAATAGCTATTTTTGGTTAATAATGAACAATGTGTTCATGCTGTATGTTTTATTTAAAGATAAGGGAAAACAACTTAGCTAGTGCTGTTGTGAAGCTAGAGGGCTCTGAGGAGAATATCTTTAAGATAATTCCTTAATATCCCTTTTGGAAGAGTATTAGTAGT
>RJWJ010028502.1:0-21368 GCA_004363605.1 Indri indri | reverse complement strand
GTAGGGGTTTGTCCCCCAGACATGACATCGGGGAAGGCTTTGCAGAGGAAGGAAGTTTAAGCCAAGACTGCAGGGCCTATAGTATAGGAGTTGTCCAGGAAGCAAAGGACCAGTCCAGGCAGGGGGACCAAAGGAAAAAAATTCCAAAAGCATGGAGTGTTTTGGAAACTGTAAATCATGCAGTTTGGCTGCAGCAGAAGGTGGAAGGGCGTGGAGATTGGAGGAGTTGGAAAAGCTGCAGGCAGGCCATGCAGGGCCTTGCCCCCTGAGGGTTGGTTTCGAGCTCTATGCCAAGGGCAATGGGCAACCTGTGAAGGGTGTCAGGCATTTTAGAAAGGGCTGCTGAGCGCAGAATGGCTTCCAGGGGAAAGCCTGGTGGTGGTGTGGGGGGGTAACAGGGGCTGGGAGGTGCAGTGGCGCAGGTGAGTGATGCTGACGCCCTGAGCCAGGCAAATGGCAGAGCAGAAGGAAAGAGGTGGCTGTGTGCAGGAGATGTTGTGGAAGTGGCCTGGCCAGGCGAGAGGATGGAGTCGGTGATGAAGACAGAGGGACTTGTCATCAGTGACACCTACGTCTCCAGCCTGAGGGACAGTGTGGGCCGAGGTGCCAGTCCCTAGAGTGGGGGGAGCACTGGAGGGAGAGCAGGTTTGGGGAAAAGATTGGGGTTCTGTTTGGCACAAGTGGAGTTTGGGTCCGGTGGACGGTTGAGACGTCAGGTTTCCAGAAAGGGAGTGGTCCATGCAGTCAGCTGTTGAAGGGGGGCTGAGCCCTCTTGGATGAGGGATGAGGAGGAAGTGTCCACTCAGGGGAGTGACCAGAGGACGCTGGTCTCAGCAGGAACAGCTTGGCTGCAGCAGCCTTGGCGCGCATCAGGCAGGAACAGAAGGAGGCAAGGAAGTGAGCAAAGTGCAGATTCTCCACCAAGAGGTTTGGAGGGAGAGAGTGAGTTAGGGCCACAGCTGGAGGCTGCGCAGGCGCCTTGGTTGGTGTTTTCTTATTTTAAGTTGGGGGAGATTCAGGTCCTTTGGCATGTGGAAGAAAGAACCAGAAGAGAGGGAGGTTGGGGATACAGGAAGGGCAAGGGGACAGCATGGAGGCCAGGGGTGGTTCTGTTGTGAGGAGGGGGCACCTCTTCCACTGTGACAGGAGGGAAGAGCAAGAGGCTGGCTTGAGGGCAAGGGGTGGAAGGTTTGGAGGCTGGAAATCAGAGTTCCCAGATGACAGCTTCTGTTTTCTCCGAAAAGTAGCAGGGAAATCCTTGCTGGGGCAGAGGGGCGTGGAATAGGGGCTGGAGAATACTGGGTGCCTTTGAAATGCCACTGAGGAGAGGGGACAGGGAGCACAGGGAAACAGGACTGTGGGGCTGGGTGAGAGCCCAGCTGGGAGTGGCGCTCATGAGTCTGCAGTAGCCCTAACTGCCCCAAAGCAAGATGGCTACAGGGTTCTTCTAGGCGGGGGTGATGCACAAACCCTGGGGCACAGGATTTAGTGACAGGCTGGACCACTGGGTGGACTAGGGAGGGATGGAGTGGAGATGGGAGGACTCAAGGCCAGGGAAGAATCTGGAAGCCCTCTCTCTCTTAGTCCATTCAGGCTGCTATACAAAATACCTTAGACCAAGTAATTTATAAACAACAGAAATTTATTAGTCACACAGTTCTGGAGGTTGAGAAGTCCAAGATCAAGGCACCAGCAGATTCGGTATCTGATGAGGACTCATTCCTTACGGATAGGGCCTTCTAACCATGTCCTCTTGTGGCAGAAAGGTCGCACAATCTCCCGCAGGCCTCTTTTGTAAGGGCACTAACCCCATTCATAGGGTGGAGCCCTCATGACCTAACCCCCTCCCAAAGCTCCCACCTCTTAATACCATGACATTGGTGATTAGGTTTCAGCATATGAATTTTGGGGCTCACAAATATCCAGACCATAGCCTCCTCATGACCAATAGGCCA
This sequence comes from Indri indri, assembly GCA_004363605.1. Taxonomy (NCBI): domain Eukaryota; kingdom Metazoa; phylum Chordata; class Mammalia; order Primates; family Indriidae; genus Indri; species Indri indri. The sequence goes on along the minus strand of RJWJ010028502.1, from coordinate 19,413 downwards.
GGCAGAGGCTCTGGGATGGGTGAGTTAGGGGACACTGCTTCACTTTAGAAGGGAATCTCCGTTCTGCACCTGGGAGTGGCTTCCTGCCAGAGGCTACCATGAAAGGGAGGGGTCTCTTGTGTCTCCCCAAGATGCTGCCATTGGACCTTGGGGCCTTCTCGTTGCAGGACCACTGGCCTAGAAATGGCCCTGCTGGAAGCTATATCTGGCGTCTGGTGGAGGCTTTGGAGCCAGGCTGGAGACAGGACTCCAGGGTGCAGTGGCCCTACATGCTGCCCCCTCGCTAGGTAAGCCCCTTCCTTGCTGGGCCCTCACCCTGCCCTTCCACCCTCCCCTGACCCTGAGAAGGGGCTGAAGGACGACCCAAAGGTGCCCATAGGAAAGTAGACCTTCCAGGTGGTGGGAGGGAGGATGAAGGGGAAACTCTTCTCTCCTTCCAACCCTCTGAGCAGAGCCCTTCCTGTGTGTCAGGCTCCATGCAGAGAAAAGCTTAAGTGCATTCATTCTCTGAAGGAATCCTTGCAGACCCTCCCAGACAGGTCGTGTTACCAGGCTAGGAAAAGTGACCTGAGGTCGGTGGCAGGTGCCCAGCTAGAAACCACTTCTGCTGCCCCTCCCCTTTTCTGTTCCTTTTCCAAGAGAGGTTGAAGACTACTTTCCATCCCAGCAGGCTCCTAAGGACCCCAGCTCGGCCCCAGGGGAGGCTGTATCCGCTGTTTTGGAGGGGGCTGGGTGGCTGCGAGGGGCTCTGTGGCGCCCCTAGTTCTGCACTCAGACTAAGAGTGGGCTTTTCTCTCTGAAAGGGCCGGAGCAATGCTGGTGCTGGCGACCTAGGCGAGGATGGTGACGCGCAGGAGTCGCCAGACGCGGACCGCCGCGGGACGGCGAGCCCAGGTCAGGGGGGCCCGGTCCCCGCCCCCTAAGCTGGGCCTTCCTCTCCCGCCCACGCGTCGCCCCGCTGCCTGAGCAGTTCCCGTCTGGGCCCGCCAGAGGGCGCCCGGGGCGGAGAAGTGGGCGCGCGCCGGGGAGCCCCGGGAAGGCCGCGGGGTCTGCGGCTAAGGTCCGAAGTCGGATGGATGGACCTGGGAATCCGGATTCCAGAGGCCGAACGCTGAGGGATTCGAGGCGTCAAGGGTTATCAGACGCCCGGCCGTCTCCGATGCCGACACCCAAGACTCGCCCCCCATTCCCCTTCACCCCTCCCGGGTCCAGCCGGGCGGGGCTGTTCCTAGGTGGCGTCTGGGGCGGGTCTCCGGCCCCGGCTCCCGCGCCCTGGGCCGAGGAGAGGAAACCAGAGAACGCACGCACAGTGGTGGAGAGTGGGAGCTCTCTTTTGGGGGGGTATGCTCCCCCTCCCCGCTCCGGGTCCGCCTCGGCCCCGCCCGGGCCCCAGGCCCCGCCCCGCCCGGACGCCCCGCCCACCCCCCTCGGCCCGGCCCGGAGCCCCGGGGGGGCGCCGCCGCCGCCTGAGCGCCCGCCATGCGCGCTGCCCCCGCCGCCCCGCTGCTCCAGCTGCTGCTCCTGCTGGGGCCGCGGCTCCAGGCTGCGGGCGTCGCGGAGCCGCTGCCCGCGGTGGTCCTTGCCATCCTGGCCCGCAATGCCGAGCACTCACTGCCCCACTACCTGGGCGCGCTGGAGCGGCTGGACTACCCCCGGGCCAGGCTGGCCCTCTGGTGAGAGAGACCCGGGCATTGGCACCCACTCCCCAGCCTCGCAGATGGCCCCCGCCCCAGGCGGCCCCATCCGCTCCCTGCCCAGACACCACCCAGACGGGCCCTCCCCTCACAGGCAGGCCCTCCACAGCCCGGAGCCCCAGACAGGACCCCATGCCCCTGGCGGGCAAGGACAGACCTCTGAGGCCATAGGTCGACCCGGGGACGCTCACCTCTCCTCTGGCCCTCTGTTTCTCTTGCGGCCTCCTCTAGGTGTAAGTTGGGCCCACCCTGTCTTGCCGCCCTCAGAGCCCAAGCTCAACCCCGGTGGGACCTGTGGTTGGCTTGACTGGAGGAGGAGCAGACAGGAACCTCTGGATTCCTCCAGGCCCAACGTGGCAGGGACGATGGCAGGGATGATGGCAGGGATGGGCTGGAGGGGAGGGTCCAGAGGAGCAGGCGGGAGTGCCGTCAGCCCTGGGCTCGTGTGCGCAGGGGTGTCAGACTGGCTCCCCTGCAGCTTGGCCGGTGCCAGCTCCTGTTCGCAGAGGGCTGGGTCTTGTCAGCCAAGGGGCACCCCCCTCCCTGGAGTCCCCCCTCTGGCTCCCATAGGGCAGTGGGATCAGAGGCCACAATCTCCAGCCTAGAGCGGGAACAGGGTGGCGCCGGGGCTGAGGTGGGGTATAAACTGAGAGAAATGACAAACCACCCCTCACAACACATCAAAAGTTGGGCTGGGGGTGGAGCCGTGGCCTGGGGAGGCCGCCCACAATTACCACAGTTTGGGAGTTAGTTAGCTCCCAGCCCTGTAAAAGTTGACACGTAGTTAGCCTTCACTTCTGGGGAATTGGCTTAAAGGCGCAGCATCACCTAAACCCTGGGCTCCTGGCTAAGCCCCCACCTCCTCGTGAGAGCTGCTCCCCAGGACAGGGGAGGCTTTGCTCCATGGCAGCAGAGCCCAGGCCCATCAGCCTTCTCAGGGATGCTCAGAGCATGGTTTGGTTCTTATTAAAACTTGTGGGTGCAGGAAAACAGCAGCTCTTCTGCCTAGTCCTGATTCAGAGAGGGAAAGGGGCTGGCCTGTGGTCACACGGCAAGGAAGGAAGGTAACCAGGGAGTATGGCAAGTGTGATCCTTAAAGCTGAGGTACCTTTCATCTTTCGGAATGCATTCACCTTCTCTTCTCTTGGCCCGTGACATAGGCAGGACGCGGCTTAAAGTGGAGGGAGGAAGTGAAGCCGAGAATGATGGGACTTGCCCGAGGTCACACAGCTGGTCACAGAACTGTGATTAGGACCTGGCTGTCCTGCCTCCATACCTACCCTCCACTGCTCCCAGGAGAGGCCAGCCTCAAAGGTGTTGGTGCTTTGGCATCAAGGCTGCCTTGGGGTTCAGTCCTGTGGTGGCTGAACCCCTCGCCCTTTTCCCTCTGTTCCCCAGGTGTGCCACAGACCACAACGTGGACAACACCACGGAGATGCTGCAGGAGTGGCTGGCGGCTGTGGGGGAGGACTATGCAGCTGTGGTCTGGAGGCCCGAGGGGGAGCCCAGGTGGTGATGTGAGGGGAGGTGTGCAGGGGAAGGTAGAGAACGGCTGTGACCCCGAGAGGAAGGGGCAGCCCAGAGCCACAGCCTCCAGGCCAGGGCTCTGCCCGCTGTTCCGCAGAGAGAGAGAAGCACTTACCCCATGGGAACATCTCATCTCTTTCTCCCCTCAGGTCCTACCCAGGTGAAGAGGGACCCAAGCATTGGACCAAAGAGAGGCACCAGTTTCTGATGGAGTTGAAGCAGGAAGCCCTCACCTTCGCCAGGGGCTGGGGGGCTGACTATATCTTGGTAAGAAGTCTGGCCCAAGATTGGGCTTCTGAAAGGTGACAGTATCTGTCCCTAACAGAAATCTTGCTATGCCTGAACCACCTGAAGGCTGGATCCTTCAACAGGCTACCTGGGACAGAACCCAGACCAGAAGTTGAGCCTGGATGCCTATGTTTGAGCTCAGACTAGGTACTAAGCCTGGATTCCTGAGATAGATCCCAGCATATGTACTGAGCCTAGATTCCTGGGCTAGAGCCCAAAGTATAAACTGAGCCTAGATCCCCAGACTAGAGTTCAGAGTAGGTGTTTGGATCCATTCCTTAAGCCAGATCTCAGATAAGGTTCTTAGATCAGCAACTTGGGTGTAATCTTTGGACCCAATCCCTGAGCTGAGCCAGTGCCCCAGACTAGATCCTTGGTCCAGAAACAGATCTACTGGGTTTGTTTGTTAGATGTCTCTAAGGGAACTCCTGTTGGATCCTGGGAACCACTCTGGGTCTCTGGCAATCTGGAGGGATCAGTGAACGGTGCAGCCCAGACAGGGCTGGGACCTATGACAGGGCTGGGGCCTATGACATCCCCCTCCCCAAAGTTTGCAGACACAGACAGCATTCTGACCAACAACCAGACACTGCGACTTCTGGTGGAGCAGGGACTTCCGGTGGTGGCCCCAATGCTGGACTCCCAGACCTACTACTCCAACTTCTGGTGTGGGATCACCCCCCAGGTGAGGCCAGGGATGGGGCCTCAGGAGGCTTGAGGTCCTGGGAGAAGGGATATGGAGAGCAGAGAGCCTGAAGGCTGTGGCAGGGGGAGCCCCCTCACAGCCCAGAGCACACCCCTTCCCCAGGGCTACTACCGCCGCACAGCCGAGTACTTCCCCACCAAGAACCGCCAGCGCCGGGGCTGCTTCCGTGTCCCCATGGTCCACTCCACCTTCCTGGTATCTCTGCGGGCTGAAGGGGCAGCCCAGCTCGCCTTCTACCCGCCTCATCCCAACTACACTTGGCCCTTCGACGACATCATCGTCTTCGCCTATGCCTGCCAGGCTGCTGGTGAGGACCAGCCCTCCTTGAGCATTTCTTGAAGGTCTCTGGGCCTTTGCACATGCTGTTTCCTCTGCTTAGCATGCCCTTGCCTACTCTGCATTTCATGCTGTTAACTCTCACAGCCTTTCTTGTAACCACCACCCCAGTGGGTTCGATGCCTTTCTGGCTGTCCCCATCTTGGCACTTCTATGTATTCCTTCACTAGTCAAATGTTTGTGGAGCACCTGCCATGTACCAGGCACTGGGAAGCAGTGGTGAGTAAAATCAGGTAGTCCCTGCCCTCCTGGAGCCTCCAGTCCAGTCAAAGGACCACAAAAATCAATGTCCAATCACAATGATGACAGAAGGAGAACTTCTTGATTGTATGTGCTCTAGGAGCTTAGACTAGAGTTGACCTGGTCAGGGAAGGCTTCCTGGAGGAAGTGAATTTTTGAGCTCAGATTTAAAGTATGGGCAAGCATTGACAAGGCAAACAGAGCAGGAAAGAGCATTTCAGGCAGAGGGACCAGCAGATGCAAAGGCCCTGTGGTAGCAGGGAACATAGGAAGGCACGTGGCTGGAGCACAGGGACACAGTACAGGCCGAGGCAGGAAAGGGAGGCAGGGGCCAGCCTCTGAGGACCGACAGGCAAGCACCTGGTCTTTAGCCTGAGCGTGTGGGCAGCCATCAGAGGTGTTGTGTGTGATCAGATTTGCACAGTGAAAAGATCGCTCTGGTGTTGGCAGTTCTTTTTAAGATGAAAGTTCCTAGAAAGTGTTTGGGTGTGGATAGAATAAATCCAGTCCTGAGGAAGAGTCGGAAGATGAGAGAGAGACAGAGACACCGATGTTGGGGTAAAGTCTGTGAGAAGGCGGCAGAGAACGAGTTATTCAGGATGTAGACTGGTGGGTGAAGAACTTTGCTGGCGGTCAGGGCGAGCTCGAGGTGACGACTTACACCCAAGCCAGCAGCGTGCCGGTCACGGCCAGAGCAGAGGGTGCTGTGAGTCTGTTTTGTGCGCGGGGTGCTAGGGACGTCTGCACTGTGCAGGCGAACAAGGAGCGAAAAATGTTACCAAGTGCAAAAAGCGAGTGAAGCCAAAACAAACAAATGGAGGGGAAAAAAGAGAGGAAACAAAAGCATTCCCTTAGCTTTTCATCACTGCCACTACTTCATGGGACAGCAGTGCCGTGAAGGCCCTCCGGCTGCTGCGTCCCTGCTCTGGGCCAGGCTGTGTGCTCAGTGCTGGGCGCGGACACCATGCGTCTGCCCCAAGGGTAATTGTAATAAAGGGGACAAATATTGAAGGGGGAAAAGGCCACTCTGGTGTCAGGTGGAAGACAACGCGGAGAGGAGTGGAGGGCTCTGGGCACAGGTGATAGTTCTTGGCTCAGGGCGGGGCGCTGGGGATGGGGAGGGGGAGGAGGATTTAGGGGTGGAGCCACAGGGCCCACTGCATCCTGTGGCTGTCGGCAGGTGCGAATTGGCCTGCTCCTGCCTCGCCTTGACCCCCTGATGCAGGGACTGTGTGTCTTGCTCACCACCACTCACCACCGTAGCCCTCCTGCCCAGGAGGTGCCTTAGACAGGTCTGTTGAATGAATAAGCCATCTCAGCAGATATTGTGAATCAAGCCCTTTCTCCCTCTGGTCCCACAGGTAGGGAAATTGAGTCCCAGAGAAGACTCGCACTTTGGGTCACTGGCAGTGCTGGGCCTAGGACCTCTGGGTGGGTTCTGAGGGCCTACCCACCCACCCCCCGCCAGCACTCACTCAGCCTGTCCCTGCAGGGGTCTCAGTCCACGTGTGCAATGAGCACCGTTACGGGTACCTGAACGTGCCCGTGAAATCCCACCAGGGGCTGGAGGACGAGAGGGTCAACTTCATCCACCTGATCTTGGAAGCTCTAGGTGAGGGCTGGGGCCTGTTCCACCCCCTGCTGCTGGGGCTCCCTGCCTCCCCACTGTACCCCATTTCCTGGGCCCCTGACCTGGGTGGGCACTGGGCTTGGGGTTCTAGCCTTGCCCCTAATTCGTTCCATGACTCTGAGCAAGTCCCTGTCCTTATCGGCCCTCAGTCTCCCCAGCTCTACAATGGGGCCAGGTGGATCCTGTGATCTCAGGGGGCCCTCCCTGCTGGGCATTCTGCTGAAGAGGGCAGGGGTGAGGCCAGGAGTTAGAACTTCAGGTGGCTGATAACGGGAGCCAGGAGGGACTCATGGTTGGGGCGTGCTTCCCTTTGCAGTTGATGGGCCCCCCATGCAGGCCTCAGCTCATGTGTCTCGGCCCCCAAAGAGGCCCAGCAAGATAGGGTTTGATGAGGTAAGTCCCCCAACCTTCAAGATCGGGGGCAGGAGGTGGATGGGCTCTCCCCTCTCCACCCCTGCAATCATCCCCCCACCCCCCAGGTCTTTGTCATCAGCCTGGCCCGCAGGCCCGACCGCCGTGAGCGCATGCTGAGCTCACTCTGGGAGATGGAGATCTCTGGGCGTGTGGTGGACGCTGTGGATGGCCGGTGAGACTTCCTGGGGATGGGGCCCTGGGCACTTGGGCGCGGGCAATGTGGTCCATTTCTGAGCTCCCTGGGAGCGGGAAAAGCAGCCAAGTTGAATGAGTTTCCTGTTCTAAGAGGTATTCAAATAGGGCCTGAGTGATACTGTCTCAGGGAGTTCCAGGGCAGGCACACACAGTGCAAGATGCCCTCCCTCAGCCCACCAGAGGGAGCAGAGGACAGTGGTTAAGGCTGCAGGGCCTGGGTTCCAGCTCTGCCACTTACCAGATATGTGCTCTCTGGCAGGTTACCCCTGGCCCCCAACCCTATCATGTAAATAGCAAATGATTGTGCCTTACTCTCAGGGTTTCGTGAGAGTTCAGGAGGAGTTAGCCAGGGCCTGACACACGGTAAGTATTCCGAAGGGTTAGGTGTCTTTACAATTATTATTCTTCACCCTGGAGTTGGGTCCCCGAGGGGTGGGGGTCGGGGCAGGCCGGCCATGTTCCCCAGGGGAATCCAGAGGCCAGGCTCCCGTGGACACCAGGGGTCACATGGCCCCGTATGCCCGCTGCTGTTTGCTTCAAGCCCTCAGCTCTTTCGACCATAGGATGTCCATCCTTTGCTTGGGCCTCTGCCTAGGGAGTATCTCTCATGTTCCCACATTCATCTGGGGGTGCTTCCCCCTCAGACAGCCTCCTGTCCCCCTTTTCCCAAGGGTCACCCCTGTCCTATCAGATGGGGACGTGTCCTAACAGTTGTGTCCTATCCTAACGCCCAAGGTAGCCACGATTCCCCAGGTCCAGTCACTGACAGCTTCAGGCCACACAAAGGAGTTATGTGGCTGAAACCTCCTTCAAACCAGACCGCAGTGTGACTGTCTCCAACATGTGCAGGCCAGGCCCCTCTGGGGGGTCTCACCCCGATACACCTGTGTCCCTCAGGATGCTCAACAGCAGTGTCATCAGGAGCCTCGGCGTGGACCTGCTCCCCGGCTACCAGGACCCCTACTCAGGCCGCACGCTGACCAAGGGCGAGGTGGGCTGCTTCCTCAGCCACTACTCCGTCTGGGAGGAGGTGAGGGCCCACCGCCTCAGCCCGCGCCCCTCACTGCTCTGTCCCTCAGTGGACGCACGGGTGAATGAACATGTAACAGAGACCCGGCCAGCAGCTTTGAACCTCCTCTGTGCTCAGCCCCGTACCGGGCCCCCCCGAGGGGTACCCTATTCATTCTGCAGTCTCTCTTGAGCACCTACCGTGTGCTAGGAGATATTCTGCTCTGAGAACACAGAGGGGACGAGGAATGTGCATGTCCCCTCCTTCCTGCAACAGAGGGATCCTCCTGGGGCTCAGGGACCAGACGAGGGGACAGAAATCTGAAAGAGCCAGCCTTGCAGTGGAGGGGAGAGGTCTGGGCTGCTCTGAGAGTGTGAACTGGCCCCAACTCCTGGTGTGGGGGCTCAGGGTGGGCCTCACCATGGGTGGGTGGGAGAAGAGCCTTCTAGGCAGAGGAGAACCACAGAGCGAAGGCCCTGAGGCAGGGAGGTGTTTGAGGGCAGAGGGAAGGAGGCCTGGGACCTGGCACATGCCCCGAGCTTGGCCAGGCCTCAGCCCAGGGCCTGGGGCGCGAGTGTGGGGAGAGGTCGCTGGTCACTGAGAGTAAAAGCAAGGGAACTGGGCTCTCCGAGGGCACCGCCTCCAAGACATGGGCACAGATTCTGTCTTATTTTCTGCTGTAGCTAAAATATACACGTGTATGTGTATGCGACCTTATATTGATATTCACGTTGGTTTTTTATCGTCTCTGAACAAACTGAAGGATGATATAGTTCATTCTTTACTGAGCTGATTTCCTGTTCTTTTCACATTTTCAAAAGTTACAAGAAGTATATTTTCTTTGGGATGTTGGGGGCTGGAGTCTCCCCTACCCCTGCCCACCCCGGCTTCCTTTAGGAAAGCCGAGAAGGCCAAAGTGACAGGCTGGGCCCTGGAGTCCAACAGAAGCAGGTTCATATCCAGCTCTGCCACTTCCTGCCTGTGTGTCCTTGGGCAAGCGATTTCCTCTCCCTGTGTGTCTGTCTCCCTCCTGCAACAGGGGGATGTTTCCTGCCCCCGAGAGCCCCTGGGATATCGTAGTGTTCAATGAATGTACCAACGGTCATGTCTACCATCATGATTCTATTTGGACAGCTTGATTGGGAGCTTGGAGGGCCTTGAATGCCAGAGAGGGGTTAGAATGTCATTCCCTAGGCAGTGGAGCAGCTGTGCAGGCTTTGGAGCAGCTGTGCGACGTTTGGAATGCAACGGGCCAGGCAGAGTCTGTGGGCCGTAGCCAGGAGGGAAGCGGGTAGTGACTCCCAGAGCTGTCTGCCACCACTGTGTACCACAGGTGGCTGCCAGGGGACTGGCCCAGGTCCTGGTGTTTGAGGACGACGTGCGCTTTGAAAGCAACTTCAAGGGGCGGCTGGAGCGGCTGATGGAGGAGGTGGAGGCAGAGAAACTGCCGTGGGACCTGATGTAGGTGGTCTGCGTCCTGGGGCAAGACAACAGGCAGGCCTGGGGGTCTGCCTCTTCCTGCCTGGAATCCTGGCTGGCCCCGTGGGAGGGGGTGAGGGAAGGGCCGCATGACAGCCCAGGACTAAGTGACTCCTGGGACCCCTGGTGTCACTTGCAGCTACCTTGGCCGGAAGCAGGTGAACCCTGAGGAGGAGGCAGCCGTGGAGGGGCTACCAGGCCTGGTGGTGGCCGGGTACTCCTACTGGACACTGGCATACGCCCTGAGCCTGGCAGGCGCCCGCAAGCTGTTGGCCTCCCAGCCTCTGCGCCGCATGCTGCCTGTGGATGAGTTCCTGCCCATCATGTTTGACCAGCACCCCAAGTGAGGCTCAGATGGGGGCGGGGCAGGGCAGGGCAGGGGCGTCCCATCTAGGAGCCCACCTTAGCAAGTGGTAAGTCCCCTCCCTGGGCAGCTGGCGAGACTGAGACTGGCAAGGCCAAGTCACTTGCTCCAGGTCACCAAGGAGTAGCCCAGCCTAGCCCTGGAGTCTAGACCAACCTAGGTGTGAATTCTGGCAGCCTGTGTGGCTTTTAATCAAATGATTCCCCTGTTCTCAGCCTCAGTTTCCCCATCTGGAAAATGGGGATAGTAGAAATCCCACTTCTCAGGGCTGTTGTGAGGACTAGGTGGGAGGGCAGTGAGGTGCCGGTTCTGGGCTGGCGTGTGGTCTGGGAGGAGGGGCCCGCCTCAGCCCCCCTGAGCTGTCCTCCCACCTCACAGCGAGCAGTACAAGGCGCACTTCTGGCCGAGGGACCTGCGTGCCTTCTCTGCGCGGCCCCTGCTTGCTGCCCCCACCCACTACGCAGGGGACGCTGAGTGGCTCAGTGACACGGAGACATCCTCCCCCTGGGATGACGACAGCGGCCGCCTCTTCAGCTGGAGCGGCTCTCAGAAGACCCTGCGCGGGCCCCGTCTGGACCTGGCTGGCAGCAGTGGGCACAGCCTCCACCCCCGGGATGAGCTCTAGGTGAGGCTGGCAGAGGCCCCCAGCCCCCGGGCCTTGGCTTTCTCTCCCCTTCTGTGGCGTGACTGCTTGGTCTCTGTTGTCCCCTTCTCAGCTTTCTTCTCTCTCCCCTTCTCTGTCTCTGGCTTTGTCTCTGTCTCTAGCTGTGCCTTTGGTTATCTCTGCATCTCTCTCTAGCTCTTTGTCTCTGGCTGTTTGTCTGTATCTGTCGGCGGCGTCTGGTCTCTCTGATTCTGTGTGAGTAACTCTAGTTCTGTTTCTCTCTTCCTGCCCCTCCTGTCCCACCAGGTCCGGATGGTGACTCCAAAGAAGCTCCCAGGAGCAGGCCACAGCTCCCAGGGAGCAGAGAAAGAGGTTGCTGGCAGGAGCCACAGACCCAGAGAGACCCGGCTGCCACCTTAGGCACGGCCCCTATGCCCTCTCAACCCGTCTTGCGTTGGGAGAAACCACTCAGAGATGATCCCCTTCCCCAAAGGCCACGTAGCGAAGGGGCAGGACTTGCAGGCCCCTGGCCCTGCTGGGACTCAGGGCCTGGGGTAGAGGGAAGGAGGGGCTCCCCAGCCTTCCGTGTCAAGCTGGGCAGCCCTCAGGAGCCCAGCCCTCCCCAGGACTCAGCCACTGGGGCCCCCAGCCCCCTTCTACCTCCACCTCATCCCAATCCCCAGCTCCGCCTTAGGGTCTCAGCAGCGCCCTCTTCCCGGCCAGTGGGAGGTGCAGGGAGGTGGGAGGTGGACCCTACAGACCTAGTGCCCAGCACAGCAATAAAAGCCAGCTGATACTTGCGCTCTATGCCTTTTAACTCTGCATCTCAGCCAGCTGGGAGGAGGCTTCCCTGTCTGTGGGTGAGCAGTTGGAGGGACAGAGAGGGGAGGGCAGCAGGAGGACACTGGCATCCCCTCCTTGCTGGGCGATCTTGGGTGGCTGCTACCCCTGCCCTGTGCCTTAGTCTACTCGTGGGTAATTGGAGCTGGGTGTGTATAAAGTGGCCTGGCCGGAGCCTGGTCCACAGCGAGTGCTCACCTGGTGGGACGGATGCGGTCATCACGGGCGGCCTCACCTTGCTGGTCAGGTGGGCCCAGGCCACCCAGGCTGCTGGTGCCCTCCCTGGCCCTCTGGATCTTCAAAGTGCGTCTGGAGCCCGGGCTTCAGGGAGGGAGCCAGGAGGGGCACCTCCCCTGGGTGGGGCTGGGGAGATCCAGGGTTCCCCTCTGGCCCTAACCAGTGTGACCGCTGGAGGGCGCAGTGACAGAGCCTGGACCTGGGATAGGACGCCCTCTGCTGGTTGGGGCCGACAACGGGAGGGGAGCACGAGGATGTGGCAGTGCGGCGGCTGGGTGACCCGCAGCGACGCCGCGATCTGCTGCTCTGCCGCTCCCCACAGTGTCGGGCTTCTGGGCCCAGCAGCTGTCTCCGATGCCTGCGCCCAGGCAGCCGGAGGGCGGGGGGAGATGTCCTTGGCTGTGGCTGCCACCGGTGCAGGACTGTGGCGCTGGTATCTCCTGGCTACCTTCTCGGAGGAGCCCCTTTCTCATCCCTCTTCCAGGGCAGCCCCTCCACTTCCTGGCGGAAACACCCCAGTCCTGGCAGAGTCCCACAGGCACCCCCTGAGGCTGGGCTGTCCCTCGGCTCTGTCCTGGGGGTGAGGTCTAGGACCTGGCATGACTTCGAGAAGGACTTTGGGCTGGAACTGTGGACTCAGTGCTTTGTTCCTTCCAAGATGAAAACCATTGATTCCAGATGGCTGGAATCCAGATGGCTGTGACCTCCACCAAGTCACTTCTCTCCAGGCTTCAGGTGTCCCCTTCTTTCATTCAGTTAACGTTTATTGAGCACCTCCTATAGGCCAGTGAAGAAAACTGACAAAAACATCACTGCCCTCATTAAGCTGACATTCCAGTGAGGGAGACAGACAGAAACAAGTAAGGAAATATTAGAGCAATTATTAATTGCTATGGAGAAAAATGAGGAAGGAGGGCAGCAAGGAGGATCTCAGAAGTTAACATCTGAACAGAGACTTGAAGGAGGTGAGGGGGTAAGTGTTGGGGAGATCTGAAGGAAGAGCATTCCAGACCAAGGGGGCAGCATATGCAAAGGTCCTGAGGCAGGAGCAGGACTGGCAGTTTGGAAAGACAGAAAGAGCCAGTGTGGCTGGAGCAGAGTGAGTCAGGAGGAGCCACTGTCTGGAGATGATATAGACAAGGTCAGGGCTAGAGCAGGAAGAGCCTTGAAGGCCTTTTTGGCTTTTACTCGAGATGGAGCCACTAGAGAGTTGGGGACAGAGAAGTAACATGATCAAACTTATATTTTTACACGATCACCCTGGCTACTGTGCTGAAAATGAACTATAAGTGGGTCCAGGGAAGAAACAGGGAGATGGCTTAGGAACCCATTGTGATAAGCGAGACTCGACGGTGCCTCAGGGCAGGGTAGCAGAGGGGTGGTGAGAAGGTCCAGCCAACAGAACTTCTAGAGGAGGCAAGGAATTGAGGATGAAGTTAGGATGTCTGGCTGAAGTTACTAAACTGTCATTAACTGAAATGGCAAGAGTATGGGTGGGGCTGGTTAGAGGCAGGTCTAAAAAAGTTCAGGTGCTTAAATTTGAGATCCAGGGAGCATGTCAAATAGCAGTTGGATACCCAGGTCTGGAGTTCACGGCACCAGTCTCGGGCAGCATAATGCTTTTGAGGTTCTTTTTGCATGTTTCGCTATTACAGTCCTTTTTAGTGCTGAGTAGTCTATTGTATGGCTCTTCTGCAATTTATTTATGCATTGATCATTGATAGACAATTGGTTTTTTTCCAGTTTGGGGCTATTATGAATAGAACTCCTGTAAATATTTGGGCACAGGTCTCTGTGTGAACGTAAGTTTTCATTTCTCCAACCTAGGAGAGAAATGGTTGGGCCAAGAGGTAAGTGTAAGTGTATAAGACTTTGCCAAGCCACTTGGGAATCTTTTAAACCCTGTTTAGCTGATGGCTTTTCTAAAAATCTGCTCCCTGATTTTTTTAAATAGCAAGTAGTACCTTCTCTTGTAAACGTGAATTGTAATTGCCCCTGGGCTTCCCAGCTGCTGCAGGGAATGGGCTATCCGCCCCTTTGCTAAGTGACGCCAAGCTGCTGAGTTCCTGAGCTCCTCGGTCTCTTTTCAAAGTTCTTTTGTTTCCTCCCTCACTGGCACGTTGCAAGGATAAAGACCATGGACTCTGGAGTGGGGTCCAGGTGTGTTGTGGTCCTGACATCCCGTGGGAGCTGTGTGCCCTTGGGCATGTTTCTTAGCCTCTCTAAACCTTCATTTCTCCATCTGCAAGTGGAGACGATGCTGCCTTGTAGCGTGCAGGTGATGCATAGTGATTGCTATGTCTTCATCCGCTCTTGTTCTGATTGTCTCAGAGCCATGAGTGAGCGCGCTTTCTGCTTCAAAGAACCAAAAAGCACAAATCAAACTGGCTTAAACAATAAGGACAAGTGGCGGCTGACATAATGCAGAGTCCAAAGGTGAAGCGGACTGCAGGGTCGACCTGCCCTCTCCTTTCTCAAGGGTCCCTTGGGCCTGTGTGCCGGCGTCATTCTCAGTCTGCTGCCATTCCAATGTCATGTCCTGGGCCGGAACCGCATCTGGTGGAAAGAAGAGGATCACTTCTAGACGGTCTCCCAGAAAGAACCCCAGCCAGACTCCCCTCCTGAGCCCAGCTTGAGTCACGTGCCCATTTCTGAACCAGGTGTTGACAGTCACTGACGAGGGAGCACGACTACCCTCAGACCAACCAGACTCATCCTCAGAGCCAGGCTGGGGCCAGCCTTCTCCGCAGCTGTGTGCCAGGGCCCTGTGGGGCAAGCGAACTAATGATGTTGATCACCACCATCTTCAGGGCAGCTGCGCAGGGCCCATGGTGGCCTGTGTGGGCAGGGTCCTGTGTCATGTCCACGGTTTCTGTGAACAGTGAGCATGTTGTTCTAACAAGCTAGCATCGCCAAGGTGGTTTCCTACACCCTGGACGTCTGCTTGAGCAGCCAGCTGCAGAGGGCACCACTGCCTGTCCTGGACAGGGGGCCCATGGACCTATTGCTAGAGGAGTTCTGGTCCCATGTGCCTAAGATGTAGAGCCTGCGGCCCAGGTGCAGGGGAGGAGGACGCTGGTGTGCGCAGCTCCCAGTGGTGTTTCCCAGCTCCATTTGCACAAAGTTCAGTGCCCCTGTCTGCTCCCAGCTGACCTGTCCTTTACAGGCATCTGCGACAGCTGTAACGATGCATGCATGTTCTGCAAATTAGGGCTCAACCTTATTCTGAGACACTTGACATGGAAAAGTTGTCATTGGATTCAACATCTATTTACAATTTCATGGGAATTTCAACATTCCATTTGTCAATAAATAAAGGGAGGCATTGTTCAAGTCTTTAAATATAATTTTAACTATTAGGAAATTTTGAATGGTTAAAACTGGTCCAAATTTTATATTACCTGCTTTTGTGAACAAAGTTTCTCACTATTATTGACCATTAAGAAATTTTGAAGAGACCGCCATTATAAAGCCTTTTTTCCCCTGCAAAAAAGTTATTTTTGAGAATTTTGTATGGCCATTTCAAACACGAAACCTGATATAAAATGTTATTTTCATGGACGCAAGCTCACATTTCATGTCTAAGAATTTGAAGTTTTTTTTTTGCCACAGAGTCTCTCTCTGTCACCCCAGGTAGAGCACAGGGGTGTCATCATAGCTCACAGCAACCTCAGACTCCTGGGCTCAAGCGATCTTCCTGCCTCAGCCTCCGAGCAGCTGGGACTACAAGTGCACGACGACGCTGGGCTAATTTTTCTATTTTTTTAGTGGAGTTGGGATCTCGACCTCGCTCAGTCTGGTCTTGAACTCTCCTGAGCTCAAGCAATCCTCCGGCCTTGGCCTCCCAGAGTGCTAAGATTACAGGTGGGAGCCACCTTGCCAGCCTGAAAATGTTTTATTTGGAAGTTTTATACAAAATTGAGCCTTAATGTCTTCTCTAATACTTTATATTATAGTTTCCAATTACAATATATGTTATGAAGAAAGCGTAAATTTTCATCAGGTCTCCCACATGCCCTGACCCCTCTCCAGACGCCCCAGTTGCTGTGGAAATGTTTTTGTTTTCTCTGTGTGCCTGCTGCGAGGAGGTTGGGAAGCCCTGTCCCGAGGCACACACTCTGCTTGCGGGAGTCCCGGACAACCGAAACAAAGTGAGGAGGACCAGTGAGACAGTGGGGATGAGGGTCGTGGGGGAGAACCCCACCCACCCCTGCTCCTCCTGGCTGACTGCTTCCAATCTGTTTTGCCCCCTCCAAGGTCAGTACGGTTGTGTACAAGCCAAGACGCAGGCTTTCTGATGAGTGCACAGCAGTCGCTTTTGGCTATTGGCCGTTTGCCAACCGTTTTGCCTGCTCTCGGAAGCTTCTGTCTCCCTTGTGGTTTCTCCACTGAATTGTAGATGCTGGAGAAGAGCCCTCCCTGGACAGGAGCAGTCCCTGAAAGCGCTGGTGTGGTCTTGCTAGCCACGGCATGGGCCCCGCGGTGAGAGAAAGCTGGGTTGAGTTCTGGCTCTGACCTTGGGCAAGTGACCTGATCTTTCTCTGGCCTCAGTTTTCTGTTCTGTAAAATGGGTGAGCACATGTGCCAACCTCACAGGATGTTGTGAGGATTCATCAAGCTAGTGCAGGTAAGCACGGTGCCTGGCACAGAGGGAGCGCTTCATTGATGGTCACAGGCACGAGGGTGCCCTCCAGACAATGACAGAGTGAATTGGGATGGACTTGGGAGGTCTGCCTGAGTCAGAAGAAAGAAAGGGGAACACTGGAAACATTTGGTCTAACTTCAGTTTTACTTCTGACGCTTAATTTTGTGTGACCTTGGGCCAGGTCCTTCTCCTCTTCCTCTAGCCTCAGTTTCTGCTTTTGTAGAAATGAAAAGGAGCTGGGGGCACAGTGGCACTTGCCTGTACTCCCAACTACTTGGAAGGCTGAGGTGAGAGGATCACTGAGCCCAGGAGTTTGAGGCCAGCCTGGGCAACATAGTGAGACCCCATCTCCAAAAAAAAAAGAAAAAAAAAAGAAAAAATTGAAGTGGCATGGCTAGTTTTGCTCTCCCAGATCCCTCCCCACAGTCTGGAAAGTGGTTCCCAAACTTGAGTGTGCATCTGAATCCCCTGGAGAACACATTGCTGAACTTTGCTCCCAGAGTAGGTCTGGGATGGGGTCAGAGAATCAGAGAATTTCTTTCTTTCTTTCTTTTTTTAGAGACAGGGTCTTGCTCTGTCACCCAGGCTGGAGTGCAGTGGCACGATCCTCCTGTCTCAGTCTCCTGAGTAGCTAGGACTACAGACTCATGCCACCATGCCCAGCTAATTTTAAATTTTTTGTAGAAATGGGGTTTCACTAAATTTCCCAGGGTCGTCTCAAACTCCTGGCTTCAAGTGATCCTTGAGGTCACTTGGCTTCCCAAAGTGCTGGGATTATAGGCATGAGCTACGGTGCCAGGCTGAGAATTTGCATTTCTAACAAGTTCCCTGGTGATACTGATGCCGTCGGTCTGGGAGCCATACTTTTAGAACCACTGGTTGGGGCAGATGTAGAACCACGACTCTCGGCTGAGCCCGGTGTCCATCCAACCTCAGAGGCCCAAGACGGCCACGCCTTGAAAGGGCCTGGGAGAATGGCCTCTCCCAGCTCCTCTACCCAAGATCTGAAATCTCTCAAGTCACCTGAAAAAAATGCCAGACCCGCTTTGAAGCATGGATTCCTTCTCCCCAGGGCAGTTCTGTGGCAGTTGCATCAGGGCCCCGGAGGACAGACACAGCTCGTGATCAGGCCCTTGGGCCAATGGAGAGTGGTGCAGGGTCGGGCCCAGTGCCGGGGCTGACAGCACCTCCTTCGCTCCTGGTTCCCTCTGACGAGAGAAGCCCACGTTGGTTGTGGAAATTTGGAAAAACAAAACTAGGAAAACAAAGTCGCCAGTGTTAACATTTTGAGATAGTGCCTTCTGGTTTGAAATAATTACTTAATTTCTTTCCTTTCTTAAGCAGGGTGGTGGCTCTATTAGTATTTACTACACATCTTTAAACAGAACATGGACATTACGTTGTGGGTTGAATTGTGTCCTCTCCAAATTCATATGTGGAAGACTTAACCCCTAATACCTCAGAATGTGACCTTATGTGGAATAGGGTCATCGTAGATGTAATCGGGTAAGAGGGGACCCTACCGAAGTGGGGTAGGCCCCTAATCCAGTGTATCTGGTGTCCTTACAAAAAGGGGGAGATTGGGCGCAGGCGCACACTGGGAGAAAGCCATATGAGGACTGGGGTTATGCTGCCAAGGAACTACCAGAAGCTAGGACAGAGTCAGGAACGAATCCTTCCCTGGTGCTTTCAGGGGGAGCATGGCCCTGCAGGTATCTTGATCTTGGACTTCCAGTCTCCAGAACTGTGAGGCAATACATTTCTGTTGATTAAATCAGTTTGTGATACTTTGTTGTGGCAAACTAGCTCATGTGATAATCCTCTTTCAGGCCAGGTGCGGTGGCTCACGCCTGTAATCCTAGCACTCTGGGAGGCCCAGGAGGGAGGATTTCTTGAGCTCAGGAGTTCCAGACCAGCCTGAGCAAGAGCTCTCTACCCCGTCTCCACTAAAGATATTAATAGAAAAATTAGCTGGGCATGGTGGCGTGCACCTATAGTTCCAGCTACTCGGGAGGCTGAGGTAGGAGGATCACTTGAGCCCAGCATTTGAGGTTGCTGTGAGCTATGATGACGCCACTGCACTCTAGCCAGAGCGACAGAGTGAGATTCTGTCTCAAAAAAACCCCACAAAAACCCTCTTTTGAAGATATAATTCACAAATTTAAACATTTTCTCAAAAGTACCAAAAAGAATATATAAGAGTAATATAAGAAACACCCATGTATCCTCCACACAAAATTTAGTCTTTTCTCTGTACATTTATACCTGCATTTCTCCCCCACCCCCACACCCAAACCCATAAATAGGACTGAATTTGCTGTTCCTAACCTGTTTTTCAGCCAATATATCAGGAATTATCTTTTCCAACAAGTTTTTAATCTGTGAATTTTTTCCTGGCTAGAAATATATTCCTTTCAAAAAAATATTTAGAGCTGGGTGCAGTGGCTCACAGCTGTAGTTCAAGCAACTCCAGAGACTGAGGCAGGAGGAGCCCAGGAGTTCGAGGCTGCAGTGAGCTATGATTGTGCCACTGCACTCCAGCCTGAGCAACAGAGTGAGACCCTGTCTCTTAAAAAAAAAAAAAAAAGACAATTTACAAGTGAAAATCTCCCCTAATCC
Organism: Indri indri; assembly: GCA_004363605.1. NCBI lineage: Eukaryota > Metazoa > Chordata > Mammalia > Primates > Indriidae > Indri > Indri indri. Next base: position 586 of record RJWJ010028502.1, on the reverse strand, counting down.
CACTTTCCAAAAATAATCAGTTTTAACAGTTCAATGTATGTTCCTCCAGATTTTTTTTTTTTACATGAATGAATGAACAGAAACGGCATCATGGTCTGCTTACAGTTTTGTACCTTGCCTTTTTCTTCTTTTTTTTAACTCAGTGATATGTTTTGGAGATCTTTCCATGTCTGAACAATAGATCGGTCTTACTATTTTTACTGGTTGTGGAGTATTCCCTTGTATGAATGTAATCAGCCAGCTAGGTTCTTTCCTCCTTTCACAAATATTAGTCATTTTAGTCAGACTTCAGGGTTAGACAGACCTGTGTTCTGGGATTTGGGATCCATGACTTCCTCCTGCCCCACCCTAACAACCTTCCATTATTATTATTTTTTTTTTTGTGAGACAGAGTCTCACTCTGTTGCCCAGGCTGGAGTGCTGTGGCATCAGCCTAGTTCACAGCAACCTCAGACTCCTGAGCTCAAGCGATCCTCCTGCCTCAGCCTCCTGAGTAGGCAGGACTATAGGTGCACACCACCACGCCCAGCTAATTTTTTCTATTTTTAGTCGTCCAGCTAATTTCTTTCTATTTTTAGTAGAGATG
>RJWJ010028501.1:0-21352 GCA_004363605.1 Indri indri | reverse complement strand
ATAAGTGTCCATCAATGGATGAATGGATAAAGAAAATGTGGTTTGTATGCACTATGGAATATTATTCATCCATAAAAAGAACGAAATCCTATCATTTGCAACAACATAGATAGAATTGGAAGACATTATGTTAAGTGAAATAAGCCAAGCCCAAAAAGACAAATGTCATATGTTCTCACTCATAGTGGGAGCTAAAAACTTGATCTCATGGAGGTAGTGAATAGAATGGTGGTAACAGAGACTGGGAGAGATAGTGGGGAGGGGGATAAAAAATGGTTCGTTAATGGTGTAAAAAAATAGTTAGATAGAAGAAATGAGATAGAGTGTGTTCAGTAGCATGACAGGGCAACTAAAATTAACAATAATTTATTGTATACTTCAACGTAACCAGGAGAACAGATCTGAAATGTTCCCAACACAAAGAAATGATCAACATTTGAGGTGACAGATATCTCAATTACCCAGATTTGATCATTACACACTGTACGATTATACCAAAGTATCACATATACCTATAAATATGTACAACTATCATGTATTCATAAAAATTAAAAAGATAAATGAAAAAAATTATAGGCCAAGAGGAATGGAGGATAAAAGAGAAGACTGCTTCTTGGTGTCTAGGCTTCACAACAAGATGGATGCTGCTAGTCAGTGGATATTTAAATATTTTTCCTTAATGGTCAAAGGAAATTTTTTTATGGTAAGAAAGTATCCTTATTACCTAAAAGATTTATTTTAAAGTCATAAATGAATATTGAATTTTATCATCTATCTTTTAAGCATCTATTGAAATCATCATTTTTTTCTTATTGTTTTACTGATACAATACCTCATATAGTAGCATTCTTATTGTGATAGGAATTATGGTTGGTGCCAAAAATTAAAGGGAAAAATATCCACAAATGACAGCAAATGATGGCTTATGCAAATATTTTTTTCAGTTGACAAGTCTTAAACAATGTGTTATAGGCTTTGATTTGGGTATTCAAATGTAACGCCAGGGACACAGGCTCTTTATATTTTTAAGATGCACTATGCTTAGCATGTATTCTTTAATTCCCATAATTGTTGACTCACCACATGGTAGCTGCATCATAAATCCTCACTTTTGTTCACCTGGTAAGAATGGGATGGCTAAGTGGAAGATGGTCAGCCAATTACAGGAGAGCAAGTCCTCACAGAAACCCTCACAGGATATTTCCCTTTAGCAGAACTAGGTCACACAGTCACCTCAACTTGAAAGAAGGCTGGAACATTGTTGTGGGGAATAAATGGAGTTCATTTAGCAGGAGAGAAGGAGATATTGTTATTGGGTATATCTAACCCACTTACATTCTTAGGATTAAAGCCATGTACTGTGATTTTCAACTATTTCCATGGTATTTGGCCAATAATATTTTAAAGATCTTTAGTAAAATCTTTTATTTTTTAATTTATTTCATTTTGATTTTAAAATTTATTTACTTCTGTCTGTTGTCATAGCTTTTCCTATTTCGTTTGTTTCTAGATCAGATTTATATAACTTTTCTAATTTCCAATTGCATTTACTTGTTCTTTCTCTTGATTTCATTTATCAGAATTTTGTCTATGTTTGTGTTAGTCTGCCAAGGTTGCCATAACAAAGTACCATAAACTGAGTGGCTTAAATAACAAACAATGATTGCCTCACATTCCTGGAAGCTGGAAGTCCGACATGGAGGTGTTGGCATGGTTGGCGCCTTTTCAGGGTTGTGAGGAAAAATCTGTTCCTTCCCTCTCTCCTAGCTTCTAGTAGTTTACTGGCAATCTTTGTCATTCTATGGCATGTAGAAGTATCACCCAGTCTCTTTTCTGTCTTCATCTTTACAAAATGTTCTTCCCACTTTTATCTCTGAATGTCCCCTTTTAACAAAGACGTTAGTCATATTTGATTAGGGCTCACCCTAATGACTTCATTTTAACTTGATTACCTCTATAAAGACCCTATCTTCAAATAAGGTCACACTCTGAGGTAATGAGGGTTAGGACTTCAATGCATAAATTTTGGGAGGACACAGTTCAATCTATGATAACATAATCTTAGAAAATTTGCTATATATTTTATTTCCCGTGCTATATCTTTTTAAAAATTATTGTCTTAAATTTATCTCTCTCCTATAAGAGGAAGACTAAGACTATGAATCATAAAGCTTATTTGTAGTCAATGTGGTAGAAAGAATTGGGAAAAGTCACCTAATTTATCATCCCAGACAGATCATGACTTAAGCCTTCCTAGGCAATTCGGCCTGACTGCCTAACCTCCCCCAATAAGAAACACCTCCCTGAAACTTCTGGAGCCCAGGACTAGTTTGTTATCTCACTTTATTGTTAAAAATAATGGCTGAAACTTTTGTAACATACATCTCTGACCCCACCACTGTACAAGCCAAAGTAGTTCTCCATTATCTCCCAAACTCTCTCCACCTTGGGTTTCCCCTGAAGTCTTAAAAGCTTGGGTACAGATAGTTTATTAGAGAAGTGATCAAAAGGAGCAAGAGTAAAGAACATGGGCATGAAAGAATGAAAGAAATCTACTAAGGGTTAGTGTCTTAGTTCATCCAGGCTGCTGTAAGAAAAGTTACCATAGACTGAGTGGCTTAAACCACAATCATTTATTTATCATGGTTCTGGAGGCTAGGCAGTCCAATATTGAGGCACCAGCAGATTCAGTGTCTGGTGAGGGCTACCTTCTAGTCTTCTTGCTATGTCCTCATAGAGAGGAAAGATGGTAAGGGAGCTCTTTGGGGCCTCTTTTATAAAGGCACTAATCCCATTCACGAGCACCTCACCCTCATTACCTAATCACCTTCCAGAGGTCCCACTTCCAAATACCTTTACATTGACAATTAGGTCCTAACATATGAGTTTTAGGGTAACACAAATATTTAATCTATTACAGTTAGCAAATTGGCCACCACTAAGGGCGACTAGTGCTGGATCCCACAGGGTTTTCTAAATAGTGTCATGAAATGTGTCTCGGAATTAGCCATCCATCAGTTCCCATCCCCCACTGATCAAAGGTGGCCTCATTGCGTTAATTCCCCAGCACTTCCAGGTTGCACATGCATGAATGCCAAGTGGGTTCCCATAGGCATCCCCTGTGCCAAGCAGTCAGAAAAACTATTGTTCAGGAAGAAAGATATGTTTTGAAGGCCCAGAGTGAGGTGCTATCAGGTTGCACCTGGTGAAGCTGGTCAAAGCCTGAGTGGAAATTGAATTTATGTCACAGGAGCAAGAGGGGATCTAAGAACATTTGTTGTGGCACACAAGCAGTGTCTTATGACCTCTCCTTCCCAGAACGCTCTGGGTGAGCCAAGTCTTCAACACCCTCAACATCTTCTAAGAACATTTCATGCAACTTCCTGACAATGGGTGCTCCCTCGGAATATCATTTCCTTCACAGATTTTTTTGGAGGCTGATTATTATTACCCCACAGTCATTTTCCTCTTTGTTTCTCAGGGTTGTTCCTAAATCATTAACTCTCTTCATCTTGGAAAAGCAATTATAAATGAGACTTTGCTGTTAGGCTTTAACAATCTCCTCTTCAATTATGACTCCATGTTCCAACCTACTAGTCACTCTTCCTTTCTCACAAAAGACTTTAATATCCAGTTCACAGACATCCTGTCCATCGCAATTTCTGTGATAGTTTTCCATAACTTCACACCTACCTACGTGGTCCATCCAATACTTTAGATTTCATTTCCTTCATCTTTTAATTACCAATGAGCTATTCTTTCACTCTACCTCTGCCACAGATTTTGAGCATCAAAGTCAAGTTCTTGACATAACCAAAAATAAGTCTGTCACACAAACAATGTCATGCTTCACCTAATCTTTTATTTTCTGAGTTTGCTTTTTTATGTCCTACACAAAAACATCTTCAATGTCATTTATGTTCATGATCATGAATACCAAATGAGCATTCTACAATGCTCAGTAGTGTCAGCACATTTCTCTGGCAAATGTACTTTCCATAGCCAGCAGCATCTATTTCTCACCTTTTATTATTTTCCTCTACTTCTCTAAAAGCCAAATTTTCATTGGATAATCCTTCATACTTTTTAGAAAAAGCAGAAGACAGATCAGAGATCCACACCTTGCCATAGGCTATTCCTCAATACTAGCTATATCTGCTCCATTCTTCTTTTCTCATGTTGACAGAAGTTGTGCTGGTGTACATATTATCTTCTTTAATAAGAAACCATTTATAAATAATCTAGCACATTTATACTTTTCTCTTAGTATTTGTCTCAATTTATAGCTATATTTATTTCTTGATGTATTTTATGTTGAGATTTCCAACTATAGACAGAAAACTCTCTGCAGGCAAAAATCTATGTTTTCAGGTTTCATTCCATACTCGCACTTATATAACAGAGTTTTCTTATTACAGTCACTTAATAAATTAATTAATGTGTGAAAAAATGGAAGGAAAGATAGACGTATAAAAGCATGAATCGAGTGATGAGTGAATGAGCATGAAATTAAATGCCCACATAGAAAAAAAATAAACTCCAAAACACAGAGTGCATTACACAAAATAAAAATGAGTGTAACCTATTTCTAGTTGTGATTTATCTCAATGCCTTGAATTGATTCATATCTACAAACCATCTGCCCTCAAAAAGTTTCAATTAACAACAATTGTTCTTCTTTACTGACATCTTAAATTTTGGAAAATTGAGTTTTACAATGGGAAATAATTAATTGAAAGTAGAAAAGGCATTAAATCAAGACATCAAATATAATACTTTGATCCAAAAATTTAAATATCAAGAAAGAACAGCATTGTTTGCTGGTGTGTTTTTATTTAAACGAAATATTTGAAGCCACATCTGAAAGTTTTAGATATTCCTCTCATTGAAAAAAAGATCATAGAAAGGTTTTGATTAAATTCATTTTTCAATAAATTTGCTTACTCTGCTGTTTTCTGTTTATAAGGTGCACATGTACTTTCAGAATTCTGCAATGAAATAGAAATGATAGTTTTAGGAATTTATTGGTGGAGAAAGATAATCAGTAATGGCTTTCCAGGAGTATAATTTATACAGACAGAAATATTTTAAAGTACTATTAAATAACCATGAAATGAATGCCTCCAGTTATGAAAAGATGGAAAATGTATCCATTCTAATGATTTATATATTCGTATGTAAATGTGATGGTGCATGTATTTATGTATACACACTTTAATGATTTATGTATTTGATAGTTTTCATCATTCTAATGAGTACCTCTTGATAAATATATACATTTGTCTTTCTCTAATGAGATTATCATTAGACACTAGGCCATCACAGTTCCTAGAACAGGTTTACTTACTGAGTTACAGAGATATGATTTGAAGAGGAAAAAAAGTGGAATTACTTGGCTTGTGATCAATACTGTGCCAAAATGTAATTTTTATGTTAATACTTAGGTAGATTGATTAAACACTCACAAAATATTCCACAATTGACAAAAAACATTGGAAGGATATATTGAAGTAATGTTTTCAATCCAACCCCACCATGTCTGTTGCCCAAATAATGTTTGTGTTTGTGTAACAGCAAATGACTTCAACGACTGTGGTTAGACAAAGGGATTCTGGAAAGCCAGTGCCCTGTGCTCTGGTGATTTTTCATCTTGGACTGCTTAACATGCATGCACCTACACCTCAAGATAAGCATGTAACCCTTAGTGTTATATAGATTGATCTGATTACTCCATCGCAAATAAAATGTTCGAATTTTTTTCATTTTTAAAAAATGTAGATTTTTATTTTCTTTTAAAAAGTGCTGATTGTTTGCATTTATATGTAGCTAAATAAAATTTTTCTGAGACTTCTACTTTCATTCATCTAATTTTATTTTTCCATTAGGCAACTATTCATCTGTGAGAAATTATATATCTCAAGACCAAACATGAGATATTTATTATATTCAATAATTCATACTACCTGCTGTTAAAGTAAAAATACTTAATAAAATGATTTCTTTAACATTCATACCATTTGCATTTATTACATACTTTTCCTTTTTAATTTTAGCTACCAAAATTTTTACAGATACTATAACAAAAAAGACTTGTCACATCTCTTGGGAGTTGTATGTTAACCAATTTCAGAAAAGTGTTATTACGTATTACATTTGTAATTAGATTATCATTTATTTCCTAAACATAAAATAAGACTTCTTTTTTTACATTTTCAAACTTTAGAAAAGTAAAAATTAAAACCAAACCAAATTAAAAATAAAAAACCTTTCTGAATTATATTGCTGCTTTACCAATATCCTTAGCTTTCACATGAATATTGAAAAATAGATATTTAAAAAAATAAGAAAAAAGATCAGGATGCAGATAGAATATGGAGGCTAGAGGAACAAATTCTCTTCCTCTGATATGCCCAATCCACAGCAGAATTGGTAGAGCACATGACATCTGGACATTATGGTAAGTGAGTTCAGTATCCTGACTGTGTTTAAATAATAATGGGGCGATTCCAAGGAAGGAAGAAGAACAAAAGCAAACATAACACATGAAATTAAGCAGCCACTGCACTAATTAATTCATTCTACTTTCTAGTTTATCTGTAACTATGCACAGAATGTCTTTGACTGGATGTAGACTTTGTGTTGTTATTTTTAACATTATTCAGGTTAAGATGTCAAAAACTGTGACCTGTTGGTTAAGTGATGATTTGGTTTCAACAATCATTTTGTGGCTCAGTGCCGTGGCTCACCCCTGTAATCCTAGCACTCTGAGAGGCTGAGGCGGGAGGATTGCTTTGAGTTCAGAAGTTCAAGACCAGTCTGAGCAAGAGTGAGGCCCCATCTCTTCTAAAAATAGAAAAAATTAGCTGGACATGGTGGCCCACGCCTGTAGTCCCAGCTACTCTGGAGGCTGAGGCAGCAGGGTCCCTTGAGCCCAGGACTTTGAGGTTGCTGTGAGGTAGGCTGACACCATGGCACTCTAGCCTGGGCAACACAGCAAGACTCTGTCTCAAAACAAAACAAAATCATTTTGCTACTAGAATCAGTACTGCTGTATTTTAAAGGTTTTTAAATGTGTTTTAAAATAATTTTAAAGCATATATATTAAGATGCCTATGCATTGTAGTTTTCTAGAGTTGAATTTTTTATTTAATATTAAATATATTAGAACCCTTTCTGAAAAACAATGATTCTGTCTACATAGATATTAAGAAAATTAGTTTACTGATGATTTTTTATTAATCCAAATTCTTACATTGTAAGGAAAGTATATTCTCATAGAGAATCAAAGAATTATCCAAATGATAAGACACATTAGAGATCACATGGCCTAACTTCAAGCCTTCCCCAGCAGGATTGGCAATTGGCAATTAAAACTTCAGGTGTTTAGCCTAGAGTTGTAGCTGCCCACACCTTTCTGAGGTGTCCGGGTTCATTTTATTCTTCAGGATGACAACCCTTGACAACTATTGAATTAAAGCTATCATATCTCTCATCAGTCTTCTCAAGCCTGAACTTGAGGACTTCTTCTCCCTGCCCTTTATCATGCTATATGGTTTTCACATTCCTCTTGCACTCAGGTTTAAAATCAAGTATTATAACATGCCAGATGGATGCCTGCATTGGTTGAGCGACATGGGCTTATACTGATTTTGTAATCATGAAATCTGCCAAGTCTTTCACATGAATAGTGTTGATACAATTATCCATCAATTTGTTGGAAAGAGAACTGTGAAGATAAATCTATACTATATCATCCTCCAAAATAAATCCTATATGAGTTAAAGATCAAAGTTTTAAAAAATGATGTAAAAACAAATATAAATTCACTAAAATAATTTAAGGAAAAGGAAACATAGCAGGATAGATTTATAACCTTAGAGTACCGGAGAATTGCTTAAACCAGTTTGGTTTCTTAAAAATGTCATATTGAAACAGATTGGTAAATGTCTTAAAATGCTCCTCTCAGTTTTGATATCAAGGTTCTATCAGCCTCATACAAGGATTTGGGCAATATTTCCTTTCTTTCTATTCTCTAGAACAAACGAGATTAGATAGGGACTTTTTTAGTCCTTAAATTTACGATAAGGATGGCCAGTGAAGCCATTGTACTTCAGACTTGTTTCTGCCTCCCTCCCTTCCTTTTGCAGGAAGCTGGCAGGTATGACAATTTTATGGTATTTGTGCAGAAGTTATTGATATATTCTGATTTCTATTTTTTCCTTGAGCTCTTTTTGGGTCATTTTTAATGTTCCTACAGCATTTTAACATTCATCTGTTTTAGTGTGTATGTACGCACACAATTTATTGGTATAAATTAAATTATGATATTGTCTCACGGTTTTGTTGTTTGTTGTTTGCTATGTGGGGTACAAATATTATGTACACTTATACCTTGCCTAGCCTTTCCTGGGTATTGATAATAATCTTTTATCTTTCTCTTTTTAAAAAATTAATCTTGCCAGATGTTTGTCTATTTATTACTAATATTTCCAAAATAATTTTTTAGGTTAATCATCTCTTTTATTTCTTTGCTTCATACATTAATAGCTTTTAGTCTTATTATTTATTTTCTTCTAATTTCTTTAGGTTCATTTTCTGAAGTTTTTCCTAATTTCTTGAGTTGGAAATTAGTAATTAGTTTTCATCCTTTATGATTTTAAAAACAGGGCTGTCACTGTGCAGTATTATTAAATGTTTTGTTTCTATTATGATCAACTTTTTAACCCTTTATTTCTTTACAATGATTTTTAAAATATTCATTTATTGTTTTTTTGCACATGCAAATCCCTTCTCCACTCCATTTCCTCCATTATTTTAATTTTTATTTTTTGGAGAAGAATATAGATTATCAATTAAAAACAAACTACAGAAACTAATATAATGGCTACTTATTGAAAAATTAATGTAAATCAATATAATTAAAGTGTGGAAGCATATGAAATCCTTATTCCTGTGATATTTATAACATTCACTTTACTTACTGAGTAATGTAGTGTATATAGTTTTTATTGTCTTTGTTCTCCCATTCAAGTTTTCATTATAGTATTGGCAATTTGATAAAAAGTAATATAAAAGAGGTACTATCATTAACTACCATTAATATAACTACATTAACATTTTAATTATTGCCATTTCTTTATAATCATTATAAAATACACTAAATGTGCAAGAAAAAAAGCAAAGCTAGTAAAAGGTAAAAAAGCCAAGCTATTTCAAAGTTATTTTGCCCCTAATAATTCCAGTCAGAGACAAGGGTTCTGTGCTCTTCTGATAACTATTAAAGTGAAGCAATTTTCCCTAACACTTCATACAAGAGGGGCTATTCAGTTAGGGTGACACGCTTCTTATTTCAGAATATTTTATTTTAGTGACGCTGGTATTTATTTGAAGCAAGAGCTGAATGCCAATACCTATCTTTCAGTATTCTGAACTAGCAATCTTTTCAATAGCAGGCACGAATATACTTTGGGAAAAAAATACTGCACATTTATGTTGCAGGAATATGAATTAATAATATTACATCTTAATTTATGGATGAAACTTTAAAAAAGCATTTGGAGTTTATACTTCAGGTGTTTGGAATATTTACTCATAATATCTATTATATTATAGTTATATAAGTGTAGTACAGTATTTTCAATATAAAAATACATTACAAGAATAGTTTCCTTTCAATTTTTGAATATCGTAAAATTTGGCTACAGAATGGGAGAAAATATTCGCATGTTACACATCCAATAAAGGGCTGACAACTAGAATCTATATAGAACTCAGGAAAATCAGCAAGAAAAATCAAATAACCCTATCAAAAAGTGGACAAAGGACATGAACAGAAACTTTTCAAAAGAAGATAAACTAACAGTCAACAAACATATGAAAAAAATGCTCAACATCTCTAATCATCAGGAAATGCAAATCAAAACCACAATGAGATATCACTTAACTCCAGTGAGAATGGCTTTTATCAAAAAGTCCCAAAACAATAAATGTTGGTGTGGATGTGGAGAGACAGGAACACTCATACACTGCTGGTGGGACTGCAAACTAGTACAACCTCTGTGGAAAGTAATACGGAGATACCTCAAAGAGCTACAAGCAGAACTATCATTTAATCCACCAATCCCATTACTGGGCATCTAAGAACAAAAGACATTCTATAAAAAAGACATCTGCACTCGAATGTTTATAGCAGCACAATTCACAATTGCAAAGATGTGGAATAAACCTAAGTGCCCATCAATACATGAGTGGATTAATAAAATGTGGTATATGTATACCATGAAGTTCCACTCACCACAAAAAACAATGGTGATCTAGCACCTCGTGAATTATCCCGGATAGAGCTGGAAACCATTCTACTAAGTGAAGTATCACAAGAATGGGAAAACAAGGACCACGTGTACTCACCATCAAATTGGTATTAATCAATCAACACTTAAATGCACATATAGTAACAACATTCATCAGGTGTTGGGCAGATGGGAGGGGGGCAGAGGGGATGGGTATATACACACCTAATGGGTGCAGTGCGCACCGTCTGGGGAATGGACACATTTGAAGCTCTGACTCAGGTGGGGCAAAGCCAATATATGTAACCTAAACATTTGTACCCCCATGATATGCTGAAATAAAAAATAAATAAATAAAATTTGGAAGATTTTTAAGCCTCAAATTTCAAGCAAAGATTGAAAGTTAAATGTATATAATTCTGACTGTTACTATAAGTGTTAATAAAAATATAAAATTATAGTGGTTAAGTCTCCTGTTAATTTACAATGTAATGCTTCCATTATTAAATGATGTTTCACACTATAAACTTGGTAAATTATATTAATTCTTATGAATGTTTCTAAGGGTAACATTTTTTACAAATAGTGTATCGTATATATTATATAGCTCCTATTCTATAATCTCTAACTCAGAAATAAAACTTTTAAGTACATCTAATTAAACAAGTTCATTGATTCTTACACACAACTTCCTTTGGGTTATGCAATACCGCTGCATGGAGCATTTACGTCAACTGATTCCTATTTTTGAAGTTTAAAAGTAGCTGTGACCAACACAGAATATTCATTTTAAATAAGATATACTCACCTTGAATTTTGTAAAATAATATTCAATTGTTAATTTCAGATAATTTGTAGGTATAGCATTTCAACTTGAAATCTCAATTTTACAAATCACTTATTATGAAGAAAGAATTATAGCACTTTTTCCATCCAAGGTAAAAAACTATTTAGAGTCAGCATTTTAATATGCTGTCATGAAGGTGCTGTCATGAAGATATAAGCACTTAAAAAAGAGTAAGCTTTTCAAATTCAGAATAAGAGAACAGTCTAAAATTTGTCAACTTTGCTCTGTCAGTCTACAACTGGCAGTTCTGTTTGAATGAGACCTAGACGATTCTATTACTTTTTAATTTTAATGCTATAACTGCATTTGAATATTTTTCTATGACATAGCTAGCCAATTATGATGAAAAGGCCTACTTAGTAAATTTATTAATTCTCAGTATACCAGAAATAGTCATTACTACTTATCATTTGAGTCCAAGGGATTTTTAAAATTTATATTTTAAGTCATTTTACAAAAAAAAAATATCTTTTTGAGCATTATTTGGACTATATAGTTGGGAACAATTCTTTTCCATTTTAAGTAAAATGTTACAATTATTTCACCAATGTTACATTGTGAGCTCAAGTGGGCAGGGTCATTTGCTTATTTCACTGATGTACTCCAAGTCTCAGCAGAGCGTATAGCATGTTATAGGAAAGCGATACTTTTTGTTTAATTTATGAATGTATAATAATAATACATTTTAGATAAATGTTGTACTATCGAAAGAGGGGAGAAAGATGTAGCACTTTTCTGCAAGAATTTTGAAGTCCTGATTTCTTTGGTAGCCTTTATCAGAAATCAAATGTGTTTTTTAAAACATTTTGGCAAGTTTAGATATAAATGAAGGCACTATGGATTTTCAGCATTTGCTGAATAGTCATTGAGTAAACATATAATCTGATACATAAGCTTGATCTCAGGTAGTACTTTTCAAACACTAAGAAACATGGCATTTCCACAGGCATTCTTGATTTGTCACATAAATCATACTAACTTAAAGAAACATTTTAAGGTGTCTGGAAACTTGCACAATAGCTCATGTCTCAGTTCGTTTTGTGCTGATATAACAAAATCCCTGGGACTGGGTAATTTATAATGAACAGAAATTTATTTTTGCACAGTTCTAGAGGCTGGGAAGTCCAAGATCACGGTGCTGACATCTGGTCAGGGTCTTCTTGCTGTGTCATCACATGGCAGCAAGTGGAAGGGCAAGGTGGCAAAGGGGGTTCAAGGGGTCAAGGGAAACCTCCCCCTCTCCCTCTGAAGGCAATTAAATTTCAACATGAGTTTTGGAGAGGACAAACATTCAAACCCCTGGCCCCCTAAACACATCTTTCTCGCATACAAAATACATTCATTCCATCTCAATAGCCCCTGAAGTCTTAACTCATTCTAGCATCAACTCGAAAGTCCAAAATCCAGAGTCTCATCTAAATGAATGAGAGACATTCAAGGTATGATTTATCTTGAGGAAAATGCCCCTCTAGCTGTGAGCCTGTGAAATCAAACAAGTTATCTACTTCCAAAGTACAATGGTGGGATAAGCATAGGATAAACGTTCCCATGCTAAAAGGCAGTAACACGAAAGAAGAAAAGAGTAACAGGTCCCAGGTAGGTCCAAAACCCAACAGGGCAAACAATACTAAATTTTAAGTCTTGAGAATAATCTTCTTTGACTATATGTTCTACCTTCTGGGCACACTGGGGCGAGGGGTGGGCCCCCAAAACTGTGGGCAGCTCTGCCCCTATGACTTTGCTGGATTCAGCCCTCGCAGCAGCTTTCACAAGTCTCATATTTGCAGCTCTCCCTGGAGGGCACTGCCCACTGGCGGCTCTACAGTTCTGGGGTCTCAGGTGTCGTCCAGCCTCCGTGCTCCACTAGGTCTAGGGGAGTTTCTCCGCAGTGGTCCCACCCCTGCAGCAGGTTTCTGCATCATCTTTTGTAATCTGGGTGGAGGTAACCATGCCTCCACGGCTCTTGCACTCTGAGTACCTACAGAAGGAGCACCGCATGGACAATATCAAGGTTCATGGCTCATATTCATGTATTTTGGAGTGGTGGCCACAGTTGCACCTGGGCACATTTGAGTTACAGCTGGGAACAGCTGAGGAGTGTGCACCAAACGTGGGGAGCAGAAACTTGAGGTGGCATAGGGTGGTGAACGCTGAGGTCCCGTATGCACCCTAAGCCCTTTTCTGGAAACTTTTTCCACCCTAAAGGCCCTAGCATTCTAACCCTGTGATGGACGTGGCAGCCCGAAAGATTTCTGAAATGCCTTTGTGGTCATCATCCCATAGTCTTGATGAACAGCACCTGTCTTCCTTCTTTCCTTACTAATCTCTTTATCAAAAAGTTGCTTGGCCACGCCCTCGGTTTTCTCTCCTAAACATACTTCTTTTTTCTTTACTTGGCCAGGCTGAGAATTTTCCAAATGTTTATAATCTGCTCTTTTTTTAATTATAAATTCTGTTTTTTTAAAATCTTTTTTTTAATTCTTTTTTAAAATCATTTCTCTCTTCTTCCATTTTATTATATGCATTTAAGAGAAATCATGCACCACTCAATGTTTTGCTGCTTATATATTTCTTTCACCTGATATCCTTGTTCATTGCTCTTAAATTCTGCTTTCCATAAAGCCCCAGGGCATGGACAAAATTCAGTCAAGTTCTTTGCCACTTTATAACAAGGATGGCCTTTCCTCCAATTTCCAATATCCTGTTCCTCATTTTCATCAGAGACCTTATCAGAATTACCCTTACCATTTGTTTTCCTATCAACATTCCAGTTACAACCATTTAAGTAATCTCTAAGAAGTTTCAGACTTTCTCTGCGTTTGTCTTCTGAGTCCTCACCAGAATTACCCTGAACACTCCACTCATGGCAATGTAGGCTTTTTCTAGCCTGTTCCTCCAAATTCTTGCAGCCTCTACCCGCTGCCAAATTGCAAAACTGCTTGCACAGTTTTAGATATTTGTTATAGCAACACCACACTCTCAGTATCAATTTTCTGTTACAGTCCATTGTATGCTGCTATTATATAACAGAATACCTTAGACTGGGTAATTTAGAATAAACAGAAATTTATTTTCTCACAATTCTGGAGGCCAAGAAGTCCAAGGTCAAGGTACCAGCATCTGACAAGAGCATTTTTGCTGTGGAAGAGCAAAGAGACAAAGGGGGCCTGAGCTCATCTTTTTATTATGGCATAACCCCACCCCTGAGGGCAGAGCTCCCATGGCCTAATCACCTGTCAAAGGTCCCAACTCTTTATACTGTTACAATGGTAATTAAATTTAAACATGAATTTTGGAGGGAACAAACATTTAAACCATAACAGCCTATATGGTCATTCATGGTACAACAACATGTCTTCAGTTTAGACATAAATTTTGATGCCAATTGTTTTTTTTTTTACTTTTATTCTGAAAGCATGAAACATCTTCTACATGCATCTTTGTAAAAATTTCACTATATGGCCAGCAATCATAGTATATTTAATTTCTACCTTTCTATTTAACAAGAAAATACATGAATGTTAATAGCCAACACGTACATCTGCTGTTTGGCATTTATAAAGTTCATCAGAAGCATTTATATTTATATGCCAATTGGGACCATACCACATTAGCCCTAACTTACAAATTTCATTCATCAAAGATAACACCTGCTGCAATAAAAATATTGTTAGATCCAGAGCCGAGAGGGAGACACACGAAGCCTCGTGTGTAGCAAAATGCTGTTTATTTTGAACATCTGGGTGCAGATGGGTGGAGGCTGAAAAAGGTGAGAGAAAAGGGGAGAGCCTTGTGTTTTATAGAGGGTTTTCCTGGGAGGAGTAAACAAATTCTTTTCAAACAACCCAACCGGAAGGGATGAGGAAAGTAAGTTCCCCTCTTGCATTCCATTCCTTTATCTCTCTAGGGAACAACCAGGAGGAATAAGCATCATCCTTATCGGCAGAGATAAGGAAAGTAAGTTCGCCTTCTGCACCCACAAATATATGGAATTACATGGGTTTTGTCGTTTAATACAGGGACAATTAACCTCTTTTTTAAAATATTGAGTCTTTCCATTTAAGAGCTTGATCTTTCTCTCCAGTTACTCTTTTTGACATTCAATAATGTATTTAAAATCTCTTGCTATAACTATTTGTCAGTATTTTGCAGTTTTTGCTATTCCATTGTTTTCAGTGCCTTTATAGTTTATTGTTGTTGACATCTATAGATAAGACATCAATTTTTATATATTATTTTTCTATTTTCCTGATTACTAGATTCTTATGGTAGTTACATTTCTTTGATTTAAAAACATTTCTAGAAATACTGTCATAACCTTTTTCAATTTGACAGTTGTATCCCCTCTTCTTAATTTGTAAAATATTTAAAATATTTTATTAAATACTTTAATTTTTATTTTAATTAATTAACTAATTATCATTTTTATTTTAAATATTTTATTTAAATAATTTAGCTATTTATACCTTAACTGGACTTCCAGAAGTAGGCTAGATATAAAAAAGAAAGTGAGAGAGGTTTGACAAACTTGAGTCTTTCAGATGTAGTAATGTTGAATCACTTACTCATAATTGGCTTATTGGATGAGCTAGTATAGATTCATCAGAGTGCAAGCCAGAAAGCAAGTTCCTATTTTCTATTTTTCATTTATTTTTTGGAATAAAAATCTTGGTCATAGTTCCTTTTTTTCTGTTTTTATTTTTGGTCCCTGTTTTATTTTTAGCATTAAAAAGAATCAAGCCAATCTATTATCTGCAGTATGTATTTTCATATAACCCACACATAATGCAACTATCTGCCTAATACTGTCATTCCAGAACCACTCTACCCAATAATTTAGGAAAGTTGACAAAGTATCTTTACAACCACAAATGAAACCAACAACTATTATACATAATCTTTTTATCAGACTGAAGCATAGTGGATCAATGCTGATTTTAGCATAAATCCAGGTATGACTAAAAATCAAATGAGGAAAGGAATCACAAAAATTCCAAAGAACAAAGACATTGCTTATCTATATTATCTTGTATTGTTAGCAGATGTTTAAGAAAAAAATCGCTATAGTAGAACCACAGATTTGTTTTCTACTCTGATCTGAAACCTTAGAGAATGGATCAATAGAGCATGTTGTAATGAATTATATGTTACTAGAATTGTTTTACCATTCAGATAAATGACTGTTTCAGCTATTATTATAATATTTATATACCTTACTCTATATTTTAATAAAACAAGACAGGCAAATCACCTCATAATAATTTGTAAGAAATTGAACTCACTTTTCCATAATAATTTTGCTAAGAAGAATTGTTACTGCTAAGCCTAACTTTTTAATATTTTAATGCATTTTATTATTTTGTTGCATTATTTCTTTTATAATTTCTGAACATAGAAAAGGAGAATAATTGCTCTAAGCTGGGTTTGTCCAACATGATAGACACTATCCCCATGATGCTACTTAAACTTAAATTAAAGTTAAATAAAATTTAAAACTAGATCTTTAGTCTCACTAACCATATTTCAAGAGCTCAGTAGCCACACGTGTCTAGTGTCTGCCATGTGGGACAGCACAGATTTAGAACATATGTATCATTGCAGAATGCTCAATAGGATAGTGGTTATTTAGAGTATGGCAAAACTAGTGTATATTTAATTGTTACTTGCGAAATCTTGATGTACCTTTAAAATTTCGTGATAATTTATAATGAGTTTTATGGAAATTAAATCAAGTTTTTGATCTTATTATGGAAATAATAACTGTCTTCAATATTAGTCCCTTTAGAATTTACACCAGGACATTGAGCAGAAGTTGTGAAGAACGTCAAAGTCAGGAAAACATTAGGATCTGGGGGGCAGAGAAGGGGTAGAGAGGATAAAAATATCAGAAACATAATGATAAGCTACATTAAAAATCTCTCGCATGACATGGTTTCTTAAATTACTTGGATTTCCTTTTGCTTCCTCATTTCTTTATTCATTTCTTCATTAATTCCACAACTATTTATTAAAGCCCAATTAAGACATTGTTCTAAATGCTGAGGAAACTGGACATAAATGTGATGGTCTGAAAGTTTGTGTTTCCCAAAATTCATATGTTGAAATTCTAACTCCCAACGTGACAGTATTAGGAGGTGGGGCCTTGTGAGGTGATTAGGTCATGGAAGAGAGCCCTCATGAATAGAATTAGTGCCCTTATAAAAGAAGCCCAAGAGAGCTTCTTTGGTCCTTCTACCATGTGCGGACACAGTGAGAAGGTGACTGTGTGTGAACTACGTAGTGAGCTCTCACCAGACACTGAATCTGTTGGCATCTTGATCTCGGACCTCCCAGGCTTCAGAATTTTGAGAAATAAATTTCTCTTGTATATAAGCCACCCAGTTTATGGTACTTTTTATAGCAGCCTGAACAATAAACAAAGAAAAACAATACGTATAGTATGTCAGATGGTAATAAATGTTAAAGCACCTCAAAACCAAAAAACCAAACTAAACCAAACACAACAATGAAACAAAAAACAAACAAAACCAACTACCCAACCAAACAAAAACATACCAAGGAAGGAGAATGGGTATTTTGAATGGGTATTTATTTTGAATGAAATGATAAGGAAAGTCTGTCCCAATAAGGTGATATTTAAGAAGGGACATGAAGAACTTAATGTGTTTCTCAACAATCTCAAGACTATTTTCGTTTTAGGCATTATGCTTAGACTTTGGAGCCACAGGAAGGCAAAAACTTTTGCTTCATCCTTAGCAAGGTCTAGAGAAGAAGATAACAAGAGGATACCCATTACATACAATCTGCTAAGTATTAATTAGAAGTATACGCATGTGATAATGTTTTCTTATAAACTAGCTAATGTTTTAACCCAAAAGGATTATCAAGCCTCATGAACAGTACTGAGAATAATAATCCATTTCTTTATTCAAAATTAATTATTTAACAGAAAATAATTAATATTAAGCAACGAATCATGAAAAAAAATCCATTAGCCAAAAATGGTCTCATTCTGGACAATATATATAAAAACTTTTAACGACTTTTAATTTTTTAAAGTTAAATTGTCTTCCCTTTCAGAGAGATGAGTTAACAATTGTTAGTGCTAATGAACACCAAATCTAAAATGTAAAATAAATGAACAAATAAAATTTGTATGACATCATTTGTCAAGTACATCCTAATAAATAAATGTGGTAAAACATGAAAATTTTCATAGTAATCTTATCCTACTGACAGTATTAGTTACTTTTATACATGTTTTAGAAAATAAGTACAATTTCTCTGTTGTTTTCTGATCATTTTTGGTTAACTCAAAAAATAAGGTATAATATTAGGAGATACATTTTTTGAATTTTAGTTTTCTAAACTGATAATGAACTATTGTTTTTTTTTTTTTTTTTGAGAAAGACTCTCACTCTGTTGCCTAGGCTAGAGTGCCATGGCGTCAGCCTAGCTCACAGCAACCTCAAACTCCTGGGCTCAGGTGATCCTCCTGCCTCAGCCTCCCAAGTAGCTGGGACTACAGGCATGTGCCACCATGGCCAGCTAATTTTTCTATATATTTTTAGTTGTCTGGCTGATTTCTTTTTATTTTTTAGTAGAGACGGGGTCTCACTCTTGCTCAGGCTCGTCTTGAACTCCTGAGCTCAAACGATCCGCCCGCCTCGGCCTCCCAGAGTGCTAGGGTTACAGGCGTGAGCCACCATGCCTGGCCTGAAAATGAACTATCTTGAAATTAAAACAGGTGTAATTTTTCATGTACTTCATGATGGATGCCTTGGAAAGGTTTACATGGAGAGAATAAACAAATCTATTAGTTATCTCCAATTACCCATGAAACGAATAAAAGGAAGATAAGTGACTGATTACTAAAAAGCTGCAAGTAATTGAGTAATAAGGCAAAAGTAATGTTATATGTTCATACAGTGTAATCTAAAAACATGATTTTGTTTGCATAAATTGATCACAAAGCAGTTGAAATTAATATGACTTTTAGGTTAAGTATAAAATATAAGGAGTTTTGAAAATAGCAAACATTTGAAAAAAAACCATTCCAATCATATTTTAGGAGATCATAAAAGAATGCCTCACTCTACATTATATAGAGACCATTCCTTGTTCTGGATGAGACTTACAAACAAAAAATAATATTTATTTAAAGTTTGTGTTTTAGTTAAGCAAAGTTTCAGTGTAAATTAATTCAGCCAAGATTTTAGTCATCTGTAACATCATATAATTTTACTGTTTTTTCTGCAATCCATTAGTTTAAAATTGATTCAATTTATGCTACAGTTGAGTGATTAAATAATTTCTGAGGAAATTTTAATTATCACTATGACTGTTTTCCAGATAGGAATAAAAAGATCTTAAATACACACGAGTTGAAGCTTCTGTACAGCAAAGGAAATAATCAACAGAGTGAATAGTCAATAGAATGGTAGAAAATATTCACAAACTATATATCCAATAAAGGGCTAATCTCCAGAATCTACAAAGAACTCAAACAAGTCCGCAGGGAAAAAATAAACAATCCCATTAAAAAGTGGGCAAAAGACATGAACAGAAGTTTTTCAAAAGAAGACAGCCAAATGGCCAACAAACAATGCCACTATGTAGTGAATTTTTCATTTTTTTCACTCATGTCTTGAAATCTTTTTTTTTTTTTACTTCTTTTTGTTGGTTTTCAACTTCCTTTTCAATTCCATTCACCTTGTTTGCCATCCATATTCTAAATTCCATTTCTGACATTTCAACAGTTTCCTTTTGGTTGGGGTGTGTTGCTCTGAATCTATTACATTCTTCTGGTAGTGTTTAAATAGTTTGTTTTTTCATATTGCCAGAATTATTTTGCTGGTTTCTTTTCATCTGAAACCTGTTCTCTCAGCTCAGGGCTGATAGGTTTTCAGTGCACCTGTTCTTTGCTGGGAACTCTCCTACTTTGTGAGGAGGAGAGGTCCCTATATAATGCTTTTGTGTCCTACTCTGGAGGACTGACCCTACTGGAGAGAGGAAAATGCACTGAGCGTCTGTAACACATCTGTTCTTCTTCATCATCTCCCTCTCTTGTGGTTGTCACAGTCCAATCCAATGCTAGGGGACATTTGTTTAGATTGGGGTATTGGTCCCTAGGCCACTGTTGGAAGCCCAGGCAGGGGACTGGGTGAGTCCCTCTCCACTGAGGTGGGCATTGTGGAAGATTACTTTGCCCAGGTCTCCCTGAGAGTGGGAGTGGCCGTTAGGTGAGGATATCTAGGCAGTGGCTGCAGGTATCAGGACTGTGGGCATTTGCTCCATCCAAATCCAGGTGTGATGGCAGTATGTGGCAGGGGATGGCTTGTGGCTATTGGGTCCTCAATGGAGAGCTAGACCACAGGTGTGGCATCACGCAGTGCCATGGGGGCATGGCCTGACACAGGGCATGTGAGACTCCGGGGATGTGGCCTGCCACACAGAACCTGTGTCCATGGGTGCATGGACCTCTGCATGGCATGCAGGGCCAGAGGGCTTGTTCCTCCCAACCGCACACAGGACTGTGGAGATGTAGCCTGCCAGGTGGTATTCAGGCCTATGAGGGCATGGACCTCCGCTCAGCACCTAGATCCACAGGGTGTGGTCCTCGGTATTCCAGAACAGGACAGAGGGGCTTGCTCCACTGTTTGGGCTGTGAGACCATGATGGCTGGGCCCCTGGATGGCTGGGGCTCTCTCCCCACGCAGGTTCCACTGAGGCTGCTACCACGGGACCCTTCAAGCTCTGCTTGAGTTCCCTGGTGGGGGGAGGGTCACCTGGTTCCCAGTCATGGGCATGGGAGTGCATCTGCTCTCCTTGCTTCCTTCCTGCCCTGGCAAGGGTGTTGGGGCAGCTGCAGCAAAGCCAATCCATGTATAGACTGGGAGCTGAGTGGTATCAGCTGTAGCAACCCAGGATCTGAGACCAGTGGGACTGTGCTGAGCCTGCTCTCCAGTGCAAATTCACTATACAGTCTCCAAGCAGTTCTCCCGTCAGCACGGAGGCCCATGGTGGTGGTGCGCCTTTATCGCTTCTCCACATGTAGGGTTCTACCCAGGTCCCTTCCCATCTTGGTGAGCAGAACTCCCTGTCCCGGTGTTCTTCACCCTGAGTATCTCCTGGTAATTCTCTGATAATCTGCAATGCTGTCTCCAAGAGGGTCCATCTGTAGGTAAGCATCTACTTGCAGTTTTTGATCTTCTTC
>RJWJ010028500.1:0-21392 GCA_004363605.1 Indri indri | reverse complement strand
TCATATTGATATTTTAAAAGAGAAAGATAAAGAGCAAAACCCAAGAACCTCACACTAAGACATAATTGGAAATAGAATTTGAATGTTTTCCAAACAGATGATTGTAGCTTTTCTTACATACAGCAGACATTTTAATTAAATAGGTTCCTCAGTAATAAATTGCATATTTACTAGGGCTTTGTTTGCAGTGTCCCTATGAGATGATACATCAAGTTCAAAAGCATCAATAAAAGTGACTTTAATACTGGCGGAAAATACTGATGCAGCTGTTTGTTTTCCAGCAGTGCCAGTGACTCATAAATAAAAAAGTAAGGCAGGCATACCTTGGGCAAAGTGGCTGTATTATCCTTTCTATGGCTCTAATACCAGTAAATCAGTTACTGACTTCACATTTCCTAGAAAACCTTGCTGCTAGTTCCAGACAGTATTCAAGTCTAAAACAATAACAATGGCAAACAAAATCATTTACCAAATAGGTGATATTTCTAACTTGAATGAGGTTTACTTTCTAAGAATTATTATAGAATTTTGGGTAATTTAAGAGTTTTAAGATCTCAACGTACAAAGAAAAAGAATATTTTCTTTAATTCTCACCTGGAAGAGTCAACCAAAATAAAAATTCAAACAAGGAAATTATGCTTTAAAAAACGAAGAACGATATTTTGAATTTAATCAGTCACTTTTTAAGGAAATCAACATTTTTATATGTTTATCTTTACAAAATCCCTATTATATTTACAGAGAGAGACATTTTTGCCCCCAGGGAAATAGGAACTTTCTTAGTGCTCGCAGAGTTGTAAATGGAGTATAAACTAACATATAAGATTCTCAATTCCCAGTCTAGTGATGTGTAAAGAATATACTATTATATTTTTAAATAAGTGAAATTTGTACTCCCAATGTCTACCTTAAGGCTACTTGATTCTGCCAAAAAAAAAAGTTGCTCTCCTTGAGAGTTATAGGTTCCAGAAGTTAGTTAGTTTTGTTTAACCACTCTCCAACCTATTAAGTGCTAATATTTATGTCCTCAATCCAAAAAGTACATTTCTTAGTTATATTCCTCAGTTTACATGGCCTTTATAACTTTCCTTCTCTTTATTGCAACTCAATTTTTCTCTTTGTCTCTAAAATATCAGATACAAACTTTATACTAGTCATAACTTTATTATTAGTTTTCCAAAAAAAAAAAATGAATAAACTGCCTAAATATACAAGTCCTTACATTTTTAAGAATAGATAACTTTCAAGGACTGGCTTTGGGTAACACAACATATAAAAGAGAAATTTGTTTTCTGCACTCTCCAACTTTGCTTTCTGTATTCCTTTGCCTCTTTTTATGCAGTCCATAGTGATATGCACTCCTCCACTTTTTTATTGTTCTCCTTCATTTCTCCTTCTCTGTAGAATACAAGGTTGAATAGTAATTTATAGTTTCATGAAAAAAATTATTTCTGCACTTCTCATCTTCTAAGGATATGTTTTATTATTATATTCAATATCTGCTGATAAAGTTTCAGTTATCTTTCATCACTTGGGAGAAAGGATTTGGGTATCAAGATGCTTCCCCAGAGATCTTGAAATCAAAACCCTCAGATGCTGCACCATCTGCCTGCATAGTAGGACTCTTTTCCTAACATTGCTCTAGTAGTCATGCATTATTCCCTACAAAGGACTTGGAAATCATCATGAGTAAAATCATTATAATGGTGAATGTAAGTCTTATTGTAAGAGAAATTACATGGGGCATCAAATATTTAATATTTAATTAAATTTGTCCAAATATATCTCATAAGGCAATATCTATGTGTAATGGCACCATTTGTTTCATTTATAACAACACATGATATGATAAGAGGAGAAACATCTGTGTGTTTTTCTAAGAAGAGTCAGAGCTGATGAGATTATTGGGTTGGAGAGGAGAAGCTGGTTATTGAATTATAAATTCCATAATTTGATCTGTCTGGTTCTCTTTCCTCTGAGTACAATGCAGGGACATTACACACTTCCTTTCACCCTCTGGATCTGAGTGTCCCATATCAGTCACATTATTGGCAAGCTTTTTACTGTTCTGAAGCGCTGAATTTCTAGGAACATTGTATTTATAAAGAAACACCAAGAAATACTGAATCTTCATGTTTTTCTGTTCAAGAAATTTGTATCATCAAATGCCTTTTTTTTCTGGAAAGCTTAATATAAAGACATCAATATTCACAGCTGTCACCTTGTAACTTTCATATTTTTTATGTACAAAATCAAGCTGATTTATCCAAGAGCTCATTTTGGAAAGCAGCTATAGAAGATAAATCCACCTAAGTAAATATTTTAAAAAATACAAGCCTTTCATTGTTAAGTTTTCAACAGAGAGAAAGATGATAAGTCTACCAATATACTTAAGCTTTTTCAGTACTTAGACATCAAATTTGAAATGATATGATGTTTTTACAAAGTGATAAGTGTTTAGGGTATTTCTTACAGAGATATAATAGGTATTTTGGAACCGCTCTTTTTTAAATATTTAATTGAATTGAATACTCTGGGAATTTATCTCCATCCATACCTACCTATCTATATCAGTTTCTAATGTAGAATAGTCTTAAAATGATAATGACAAACATTTAATTTGTTGCTAATATGTGTCACATGCATTTGTTATTTGATCTTTAACTCCATACGACTGAAATGTAAATATTATTATTCCCATTTCATGGACAGAGAAACTGATATTCAGAAAAGCAGTGTAAATTGCCAGTGTCACACAATTAGAATATGGCAATATTGTGTTTGGGTTCAGGTCTATTTGACATTGTTAACTCTTTCCAATGCTTAATCTTCCAGTGACAGTAAAAACACATTGGTTTGTTAATGCGTAAATGTCTTAGTAATGCATATAAGATCAATTACTCATTTTGTTGTTCATATAATACTTGAGGTAAAAATCTAAAAATGTACTATGTTCTACAAGATCCTACATAATTCTACCTATGTCTTCTTTAGCTTTATTACCCACACTCTTCTTGCTGTCTACGTTTAAAACACACATTGGTCTTCTTTAAGTTTCTTCAATATTCTCTGCTCCTTGCTCTTTCACAGACTGTTCCCTGAGTGTTAGACTGTTTTTTCCTTTCTCATTCACTCTTTGCCTAGTTATTTCTTACTCATAATTCAGTTCTTTATGCAAACATCTCTCAGCCTAAAGTATTTCTCTGCCTCAGATTACATCCCCTGATGTATGATCACAAGGAAAAGTTCTTTGCAACTTTCACAGATGGCAATTATCTACTTATTAGAGTAATTATTCTTTTGAATTTTGTTTTCTGTTAGACTGCCATTTCCTTGTGGGTGTAGTATGAGTCTATGTTGTTTCATCATTGTATCCTAAATGCATGAGTCTATGTTGTTTCATCATTGTATCCTAAATGCATAACATTGTTTCTCACACATACCAGATTATCAGTTATTGAACAGGGAGTGAATGCATGAATAAATAAATGCCTCATATTCCAATTATTTTAAGACACCACACTCCACGTAGATAGGAATAATTCTCGTCTTGTCAGGGAGTTTACTTTCAAAATATTGTTGAAAATACTCAAAGGACTTACTTAAGTATGTCCAAAGATCGAAAAGAGAAATTGCACGGCTGGATTCACAAATGTCTGGTTTCAATGATACTTGAAAAAGAAATATATTAACACCACTTATTTGTTTAAACTTGCACCAGACATCCGCCCCCACATTCTTGGTTCTACCTGTGAGGATGATTTTGTGCCACCAGTTCTTATCATTTAGGACAAGGAACTATTTACCTACCTATCATTACATGAATGAGAGATCTATTCAAAGCAGCCACTGTGAAAATAATTACTTTTTTGTGTGAAAATTTAGCAATATGCTTCAAAGGAAGGAAAAGAAGAATTTTTCTATCTTTGTTATTCTCTGCGAGAAACTCAGAGTGAATAAGTAGCCAATAGAATGAAAGCTGAAAAAGTATACTTCATAATAAGTAAACTTTGAAGGATATGAAGATATTGATCAAGATGCAAGGATAGGATTCTGTAAGAGAGAACATTTAGAGAACAAGAAAAGAGCCTTGGGAATTTGGAATATGATAGCAAAGGGTTGGAAGATAAAAATAAAAAGGATAGCACAGGAAGTAGAATAAAAAGTGGTAGAAAATGGGCTAGAAAGATTTTTGTCTTTTAATAATTGTGAGTAAATTAAGGTGGTACAACAAAAAAAGGTGAAAAGAATAGAAGAAAAAAGAAAGGATAAAATTATAACAACATGAAAGTTTCTCTGAACTGAAAGTCTTTAGTACCCATCTTTAAAGACCTTAAGTACTTAAAGCTTAAAAAAAAAGTACATTTTTATAAAAATTATTCACATCGAGGAAAAAGAAATGGTCAATGACCTAAAATCTCACAAAGAAAAACAAGCAAACAAACAAAACAACTGATCAAATACAAAGAATTAAGAACGGCAACAGAATCAGACTTAAAAGCAAAACAGATAAAAGGGAGCACAGACTTCAAAACTCCGAATGAAACAATCACTGACATACAGAATTAAATCTAGGAAACTGCCAAATAAATACTAAGATTCGAAAACACATTCAGATATCCAAATGACAAAAGGAAAAATAACTAAAAGAAGCTACTGGAGAAAGGGGGTAGGTTTTATCAAAATGAGGAAACAACAGAAAATGGACCACATGGAATCCAGGAAACATGCCAAAACAAGGCAGAGAAAGTTTCCAGAATAACATGAAAGACAAAAGTAAATCTCAAGATGAGAGTTTCTTTTTGACTTCTTTGTCATTATTGACATTCATCATTTATTAGCAGTGTCAGCAATACAATTCAGTTTTCCAAAATAATAAAATGTTCACATATATAAGAACAAATATTCTAGAACAAAATGGTGGATGTTTGCTTTTTTCTATTACTTCTAAAAATTTATAATCTATATATGAATGTATATACATTTATTCATATATATACACATACATATCTCCTAGTTTATATGACCCTATAGTAGGTGTAAGTGTGCGTAAATATATATATATAATATATATAGACAAACAGTAAGAGTATCATATTTACTTATGGCAATATATACCTGTGATTTATAGGTATACTTCTTCAAATATAAGGAAATATGCTGGTTTCAGTTATCATAATTCTAAATCACATTTAACCATGCAGCTTATAGTTTATTCATACTGATAAGTCTGATAAAAATGAAGGAAATGTGTTAAGAAATAACCAGATTCAGTAGCTAGCTTTTTTCTAAATTCTGATGGAGATGATCATGCTTTGTGCATGAAAAATGTTTTTTTTAAATCATAGACTGTCATATACACTATGCACCTACTTTCAGTTCATTTCTAACCAGTGCAAGAATAGTATTTTCTTTTTTTAAAAAAATTATGGCAGAATTAATTGTATGTAGAACTTTTCCGAATATTACAAAACAGGAAATTATGCATGTGGCTAATTGTGACAGGTGTGTTTATACAAATACAATCCAAACTCAGCTTTATGAAATCATTTCTTTCTATTAAAATGAAATGCACCAGAGAAGAAAATGAAATATCTAAATCCATCGCTTTCCTCATGATTAGTAAACCCAGCCCCATTCTCTAATGAAGCACCATCTGCTCTTTCATGTACATTCATAGATAAGACTTATCGAGACTGGAGGGGATTATGTGGAAGCCAAAAGAAACAACAATAAAAGTAGATTAATGAAATTCTATGACAAACTAGAAAGGAAGACAACATGCTCTTTCAAAATAAAATCTCTGAGCTCCCGTGCACAAAACCAATAGTTTGCTGAAAAAATGTACTTCTTATAACATATAGCAGTTCCAGAGTTGCTGATGTAAATGTAACTTTGCCAAAAAGTTGAATTTACAGGAAAATTGAAAAATGCTTTCTACATTATACCTAATTTTATAAAAACAACTAAATTACTGACAAAGATGAAATATAAGTCACATTATCGAAAGTTTATTATATTGACCTATTGATGTAAGTTACAATTTGCAATATTGTATTTTCTTTTCTCGTGGACGAAATTCAAAATTGTTCCTTACACCTTGGCTTTGAGTTTCTTTATGCCCTTCGCATCTGTAAATTATGTTAATACTTTGTGAGGTTAGCATAAATGTGTGACAAACTATAATGATTTGTTTTACTTCTGAACACGTAACTATAAGATTATTCCTATCCACCTATATTGTGTTCATTCCTACATGCATGACTGCTCTGTGGAAAAGCAAGTGGTCAAAAGACACTTTATCAGTCAGTACAGGAATTCCCATTTTCTTTTTTTCCAGTCTCTGTGAGGTAGAAGCTAGTGTTGAGATAAAGCCTTGGCAGCCTGAGTTCCAAAGCAATAGTAACAAATAATGCCCTGTGCTAACCCAAAATAGGCATGTAATGTGACTAAGAAATAAACTGTTACTTTAAGCCTGTAGTCCGCAATCCCCTGGCCTCAGACCTGTACCAGTCCGTGGCCTGTTAGGAACCAGGCCACACAGCAGGAAGTGAGCAGAGGTGAGCAAGTGAAGCTTCATCTGTATTTACTGCTGCTCCCCATTGCTCACATCATCACATAAGCTCCGCCTCCTGTCAGATCAGCAGGGAGATTAGATTCTCATAGTAGCGAGAACCCTATTGTAAACTGTGCATACCAGGGATCTAGGTTGCATGCTCCTTATGAGGATCTAATGCCTGATGATATAAGGTGGAGCTGAGGTTCTGATGCTAGGGCTGGGGAGTGGCTGCAAACACAGATAATCGTTAGCAGAGAGGTTTGCACAATAAATGTAATATGCTTGAATCATCCCCAAACTATCTGCCTCACCGTAATCTGTGGAAAAAATTGTCTTCCATGAAACTGACCCCTGGCGCCAAAAAGGTTGGGGACCACTGCTTTAAGCTACTGACGTCTTCAGGGTTTTATTGTTTGTTTTGTTTTGAGTGCCATTGGTATCCTGGGCTTTCCTAATTGATATAAAAAGTGAGCCTCATGTGGAAAGACTTTAAACAGTAATTCCTACATTGCACCATTTTCTATATTGTTCACTCAGTTCTGCTGTTCTTGCCTCTTTGTCATGCATGCCATAAATGTTTTGTCTAGCATGGTACGTTTTCTTTAACTTCAGGGTCCCTAAAGTTCTTTGCCTTTATTCAGAATAATCTTGCTCTAGTTATCAACAATGCTCATTCTCTTATCACAGTTCTCTGTTCAAAGGCACCTTTCCAAAGGAGTCTTGGACCACTCTACTAAAAATGAGTCCCCTTACCAGACTTGGTCCATCCCCTTACGTAACCTGATTGGTTTAGTGGCTCGTGTGTTTCTCATCCACCCTGCTGTGCACTTCACAAAAGAAGGAATTTTTGTATTTTGTTTATCATTGTGTTGCTGGTAACTGGAAGGGTTTCTGATATGCAGTGGGTGTGTTTGTGCATGCACAGGTATGAACACACACATTATTGAATAAATAAACAGATTGTATTCAAACTTACCCAGGACATGATGAGAGCATTAATATATCTGGTTCTCATAAGTAAGCTACATCGACAGTTTACAATCAGCATTCATACTCTACCTTAGCACTGTTCTTGGTGGAAAGGAAGGCCCCAATCCCCCACAGGGAGAAATGGAGTGTCAAACCACAGATATGAGGTGTGACATGATATCCAAAGTGCTGGATTTGGGGGCAAGTTTGATGCGAAAGAAGAGGGACAAATAGCTGTTTAGGTTTAAGTAATGGGAAATTACAGGAGCACAGTGATCATACAAGAAGAAATCCAGGATTTTTTTTAGTAGAAAAATTTGTGACAGATGTGCTTTGGGTAGGCAAGTAAATTATAAAGTTATTTCAAATTGAAATCAATATTAAAACTGGATAAGTGGGAAGAAAAGTCTATGTTTGGCATGTCAACAGCAATTATAGTTCAACGCCAACAACGAATGAATGAAAACAAATAATGCAAGAAGCATCTAGGAAATAAATATTACATGTAAAGGCACAAGTCTAGAGTCAGGAGTCTTACCTGTCTACAGGATCAACATAGGAGACCAAAACAGAAAGACAAAAATCCTGACCAAGGCAATGTTCACAAGGGCATGACCAAAGCAAGGAATTTCTGTAGTCATCAATGCTGACTATGAAAAGAGCTGGATTACGGAAGTCTTCATCCAAACAACATTGATATAATTTCTGTTGTTGCTGGGAATTAGGCCTGAATTGTCTAGAGGCTGCTGGTGAGAGGAAGTTTAGCAGGAAAATAGCTCAAGCTCAAGAGTGCTAGTTGAAGAATAGATTTAGGCAATATTTAATTTATATGGGATTTACTTTCTTCACATTACAAAATTATTTCTCAAGCCTACATGAATTATATAAAGTAAAACTTTAATCATGTTTACATTAACATGGCTTTGTAGCTTCTGGAGTATAAAGAAAAGCTTACACATAAAGAAGAAAATTAACCATTTAAAGGATTCTAATACAAAATACAATTTTAAAGTTAATCATTATCACCTACTCTTCAGTTAATTTATTTTGTGTTTAATCACTAGTTTCTTTGATCAAAAATTCCTATTAATTTCTATTTTGCTATAAAAACATAGAAAACCAAAATCTATGTAGCCTATAGTATTTGTAGATGAATATTCATACTATTTAAGAGACTATACAAATGTTCATATGATAAGACTTTCAGGAAGTTCATTATGATATTCTAATTTTTAAGTAGATACATAAGATAAGAAAACTCTAGTTATTTAGCATAAGTAAACCCTTAAATAGAAAAGAAAATTTATAGCTACATACAAGGGAATGGGAATTAATTATTAAAGATATTCTGAATAATATTTATTTAAAAATAAGGGAATGTCCCTCAGTATTATTATGATATCTTCTCTATAAGCAACATTTAGTACAACTAATATCAAAAAATTTGATTGTGGAATAGCTGTGATAATAATGAATACGCCTATTTCCCTCTTCATATAGCCAAGGTCGGAGAAAATGTCTCTGTACTAAAAGAATTCTATAATAAAGCTCATGATTAGATAATTAACTTATTCTTTTAAAGTTGTTATTAATTGGTCTACCAGGGAGCATGATGTGTTATTTTCCACTGTGATTCCAATTATATTTTATTTTTCATTGTTTAGTATTAATAATTTTCTGTGTATGACAAAATAGGGAATTAATACTACATATTAATGGACATTAAAATAAGAAGATATGGCAGTATCATAGCAAAACAAATTAATGAAATTCTTCTGCTAATAAAATTATTCTAAATATTATCTTATTTAGAAAAAGAATAACTTATAATTTTTACATATCAAGCTGAGTGTAAACATTTCCCTGTACAAGTCTTTTAAGTCTAAAAATGTATAGTGTTAAGTAACATTTAAATAAATGCCCTAAACTTTTTTTGACCTACCTCATGTTCATTAACATTGTAATTTATTGCTTTTCACCTACCTTTGTTGTTTCAGTTTAACATGTATATTCTTGGGCTGTATAGATATAGACATTTTCCAAATGTTATGGCTGCCTTTGAAATTCAAGTGACTGGCTCTTGGAGTTTGAAGATATTCTACATCTGATTTCCATTTGATATTTTCTTTTAAAAAGTGTCCATTATTTGGTTGTTTTTTATTAGATAAAAGTTGACAGCCCTTTTCCTGCCCTCCCTTACTATTAGACATCACATCTAATTTGATATTGACACCCAACACTTCACTGAATCATTCTTCACTCTGCCTGGGGGAAAAAAAAATGGTTTTTGAAGTTTTCCCAGGAAATTGGTATTGTCCTTAAAAGGTCCTGTCCTGTGCAGTGTGAATTAGCTATGCAAGAAGTTTTCACAACCTTTTTTCCTTTCTTAAATGCAAAAGCACAGCCAAACTAAGAGAAAATGGTTTATCCTCTCTCTTCTGCCTTCCTCCTGCATGATGAATGGACATGCTACCTGGGAATGCAGTCATTTTGAGACCAGAAGGAGAAAACTGTATAGGATGGCAAAGGAGAGAACTGAAGAGAATCGTCTATGCCTGGACGTGTTGTTACGTATGGTAAGTAAACCTTGATCCGTTTAAGCTCTTTTTTGGTTGGGCTTTCTGGATTTTGTAGTAGACACCAGTAACTGACACACCCCATTCTCCAACCCAGCATTTCATTTTTTTGACTGTTAGTCATTTTGTTTTGAACATGTTCTAGTACCAAGACTAGTAAAGAACAACATGACATTGACATGGGTTGATTATCCCTAGTTAGAAAATACGAAGCCTGGTCTGCTTCCTCCTCAGGAATTCTCTGTCTCAGTATTGATTTGAGACTTCTTCCCTCCCATTCCTCAAAGAAAACACTGAAGACTATTTTAAAAAGGACTATTTCTGCCGGTCTTAGAAGTTTTAGCTTGCTACTCTGTAACTGTGAACTTCAGAGAGGAAGGAGTGGCAGTAAATATTTACTAATTTTTAGCTATGCATCAGAATCTCTGCTGAATCATTTACGCGTGTCTTACAATTCTCAAAACAATGTCTTGAGGTAATTATACTTTTCATGAATAAAAAAGTGGGAAAGGAATCTCAGAGGTATCAAGTGTCTGTCTTGACATCACACCATTACTATAAGGTCAAAAGGTTTTATAGAAGTGGTTCTCAAAGTGTATTCTCACCAGCATCAATTTTGCCTGAGAACTTTCTAGTGCTGCAAATTTTGAACTCTATCCCAAACTTACTAAATCAGAAACTTGATGCTGGAGGCTTAGCAACCTGTGTTTAACAAGCCCACTAGATAATGCTGATGGAAATTAAAGTTGGAGAATCACAGTTTTAAAGAAACAAATCCTAATATTTAAATACTAAACATAACTTGACAATTTAGACCATAAGGCTTTAATAATTTTTTAAAAATATTTAGGAAAGTTATTCTATACTGCAGTTTCCAAAATAGGGGACATGAATTTATACAACTCTGTAGCTTCAGATATTACTTAATGGGCTACCAGTTTCAAATTAGGCCAATAACAATTCAGTAAATTTGAAGAATTATTTAAATGAAGTCCTATAGTTCCAACAGTTTGTAGTAAGAGGCATGAGGTGAGCCAAAGGACCAAGAGCTAAGGGAATTATGCTACTGGAACTAATTTACCATCAAGATGTGACATTAAAAGCCAGCAGGAATTCTTGAGGAGCTTGTTGTAGTTAAGAGCTTCTATATTAGCCTTACTGAGAAAATGCTAGTCTTTAGCTTAAAGCTTGGTTGCATGCTGGAAAGAAACAGTTTAATTGGACTTTTAAAATTCCAGAACAGGTAATATGTTGATTTGAGATTGTCAAACTATCATTTAGGTTTTATCACTGACTTTCAACTGTGAGCAGGAAGACTGTATCTGTTCAGTGGATATGCGATTTTAATTAGTTTTTAAGAAAGTAGAGCTTTAGGCTCAGACCTACAAAAATATATCTTTTTCTCTTCAAGAGTTATTAAATAACTTTTTATTTACTTCTCTGATTTAAAGACTTTTGTTTCAGGTCATCTTCAAGCAATCCCAAGGCTGTACCCTCATATATGTCTTTTATGACTCTCTTACATGAACTGCTGTAGGCAAAATTAGGCTTTTCAATGTATATGAAGTCTTGCGACACAAAAACATGTTCACTCTTTTTTATCCTCCTTTCCTCTTGACTAATCATAACTTTTTGACATAAAAATAGTTAGCACTATTGTTCAGTCATCACTTTCCCTGATGTTAAAAGCACCTGCCATTTGGAAATTACCATTAACATTAACATGTTATATGTTTATAGTTCTCCATAGAACCTAATAGCTCTTAACTTTTAAGTTATTTTCTGTGTATAATATTTTTCTTTATAATGATTATAAGGACTTTGCTGACAAGTGTTTATATATCTTAAAATATTAAGTGTTATATTCTACTTGGGGAAAAGAACTGATGATTATTGCACATAAATTATAACCCGTTATTCTTTTACAAAAATAATTTTTATGTGATACTTTATAATTCTTTGTGAAGAACTATGCCATTGTCCCATAGATTGAGCATTTTTACCTTCAGGCCTATGAGATCTGCTTACTTCCTAAAAATTAAAAATGATTAATATTACTATTTGAACATTTAAGTCACAAATTTTCTCTTAGAAAGTTCACTTTAATAAGAAGTGATGCTGTATTATATTTAACTGTGTAAATGCATATTTATTTTAATTAGCTTGTGTATTTGACTAACTGTATTTCCATGTTATACGTTGGGGAATTAAATGCACATACATCAGAAATCAGAAACAAACAAAAGTTTTACTGAAGTGATGATTTGTACTGTTTTACTGTTTTTTTCATTGTAGCCATTTTTTGTTATTTTTATGTAAACTATTTCTAAACATATAATAGCATGTATAAGGAAATACTTACAAATACTTTGTATTTTTTAGATACATTTCTTTCTCCTTCTTTCCTTCTATCCTGTTCTTTTTCCTAGTTTATACCAAAAGAATCAAAGGAAGCCTTATTTGAGGTATATGAGTCCTCTTTTTACACAGACACAGGCTTATTTATATTTTCAAAATGCCTAGACACAATATTCACTTATAAAATGAACTAATAAAACTGTAATTGTTTTCACAAAAGTAATGCTAAGTTTCTTCTCCCAATAATATGAGTTATATAGAACAACTTATATTGCGTTCAATATACAGATAAGAAAAGTAATGTCACATGATCTTATTTCCTTTCTCCTAGAACTAGAAACTGGTGCATAATTCAAGATCTTCTGACTACAAACTTAATGTCCTCTCACTTTAAAGCATGCTGTTTGTCTCATCAGTGGGTATGAGACTAAAGTATGCATTAGAGGAAGAATATGAACACAAGACAGTAAGTCTCACTTTTTAATTCATGCTGACTTTTGACTGCTAATATCCAGTCAGATATACAACAAAGATATAAATATTTTCTTATATCTGCATTCATTTTTAACACAAAATACTAATGTTTTAAAGTAGGTTACATCTGATATGCACATTTATGTGCCAACGTTTGACACCATATCTGAGATATATTTTTCTATGAGTGGATCAGACAGCAGAATTTCTTTTAGTTTATTTTAGTTATAACTCTTAAAAGAAAAGTTAAGATTGCAATGTCATACCGACTTGAACCTAATAACTGATTGACCGAATACATGCCTTTAACTCCATCAAGTCAATTTTTTTAAGTGACCAATTCAAATACTAATAAACAAATATTGAAAAGAAGTAGTTTAATTTTTATTACTTATTTTTAATTAACATAATTAATGATTTGAATCCTATGGTATTTCTACATTTTGAAAAATATAGGATGATGCTAACACTTTCAGTATGTGACTGAGTAATCTGTTTAATTTATCTTTAAGTCCAAGAAATAGCTATGGCATGTAGCAATGTGTGGTGATCTTCCCCAGACCTCTTCTCAAAGTCGTAGGTTTTGGGTGAGCTAATTTCTATTCTGTCGTATATGAATTTCATCTTAACACTATGGTTGCAAATAAATTTATCTTCTTTCCCTTTATTTTTAAAGTCTCATTTTGCCACACTGTTGAGAATAAACTATTAATAGAACAAGTGAGGGGTAAAATAAAATGAAGACTTTCTTGAAGGCTATTGCTTCATCAAAGTAAGAAATGACTGCCTGAATTACGTGAGAATTGGTCATGTTTTGGATTTATTCTGAAGGAAGAGTCAAGATAAGTCCTGAGGAATGTGAGGTAGCATGTTGGAGGAAGAGAAGAATAAGGGAAGACTCTGAGTTTGTGCCTTGAGTGATGAAATCTCGAATGAGTAAAGCAGACTTTGGAAGAGTGAGAAGATTATGCGTTTACTTTTGTGTATGGGTTCAGTTTGATCACCTTCAGATGCCTCCTAATCATCAAAGGATGAGTATTAGGCTAGCAGATGCGGGGCTGGAGTTCAGAAGGGAGCTATGGACTGAATATATAAATTTGAGAACTGTTGGCAGAGATGATGTGTAAAGCTATGAGACTGGGTAGGATCATCAGGTGTATGAGGCTACCTAGAAGAGAGAGAAGCCAAAAGATGAATCCTAACCTTACTCTTAACCTTAACCTTACCCCTATCTCTAATATTGATATTTAGAGGTTGAAGGAAGGGGAGAAACCAGTAAAAGAAAGTTAAGAGGAGTACCAGCAATGCAGGTGTGGAGTGTTGAAAGCCAAGTAAAGGAAGCACATTCAAGGATTGAGTGGGTGTTGTTGACTGTATGTTAACTCATAAATGAGAAGCAATGGGAGGGGCTAATTTAGTAAAATGAAGGTATAGCAGTTTCCATGGACTGGTGGAGATGACAGTCAAGTTGGGTGAATTCAAGAAAGAATGACAGAAGAATTGCAGAGAATGCATATCAACCACTTTTACAAGGAGTAGTGCTGCAAAGGGGAGCAAATAAGAAATGCACAATGATAAAAGCAGGATAAGAGAAGAGAATACATTTTTAAGATGAGATAATAATAATCACCATGCTGCATGCTATTAGAAGTGATTAATTATAGAGTGAAATAAGTTACGATAGAGTAGAAGGAAGGAAGAATTTGTGGAATGCCAAAAATAGTAATACTGGAAATTGTCGACCATTTTGCAGATATGAAGTGTTTTTGTTTTTTTTTTTTAGTTTCCCTTTTTTTCTTTTTTGAGCCTCTTACCATAGATTAAGAAAATAATTCTAAAAGACCATTCTTTTCTCCCAAATAAATAATGTACTTCAAATTGTTCCAACCATGTCCTTCACAAGCTATTGTCTCCTTTTTATATAGTTAGTTTGTTTGTTCTTTTATAAGCAAAGCTATTTAAAGCATTTTCAATCCTTTAATTTTTCTTATCAAAGTGTCTCTTTTGACTTTCCTATACAAAGACTCTGTAGCGGTGCTATTATTGTGATATAAACTTTAATTATCTCTATTGATATATTTGAGCCCACTAACAAAATGAAAGAATAGGTAAAATAAATTGTGAAAATATACTTTCCATTGGAGTGAAGCATGCATAATGTACTTTCCTCAAGCCCCTCATTTGTTTTAGACACTGGATTCAAATTATGGTTTGAATTAGCAAGTGCTTACTAATTTTTAAGTAAATACAAACTAAGAAAATGTCTATATTAATTTCTTTCAACATAAATGTTGTAAGTATTTTTTGTACATAAATGCACTCAGTATTTATTTAAAATTGATTTCAATGTTTTACATTTTTACTGTCTGGTATAATAACCTATATATTTAACACACATGGAATGCTATGGACTACTTCCATAAAGGAAAGCTGAGTTTTATACACATATTATCTCCACAAATCCATAAACTTAATTTATATGAAGGTATTTTTTTTTTGTTTTCTATTAGATGCAAGTGTTTGAACACCATGCCAGAGGTACCAGGTGAACATCATTATTTCAATAGGGCGTCACTATACCATTGCTTTCAGAACCATTGTGCTTTGTAAAGTTTTTTGTGATGAGAATAGGAAGAAATTGTTTTTCCCATACATAGCATATTTCTTTTAATTCTTATTTTAAATTTTTATTGTTTTTTTTTCTTTTTATTAGCTGAAAGAACAGTAATGCAAAAATTGTCCTGGTGAAGATGGCGGATGTGGAAGAGGAAAAAAAGGAAGCCAGAGTAGGGAAATCTTATTATCAAAATGTTTAGAATGAATGTATCCTACATGGAGCTGCAAGTTCTGATGAAAAATAATCAAATATCAATTTTGTTACAAAAAATGTTGCTAATAAATTATTATCATATTCTTGAGACAAATTAGGGAAATGTACCTGACATGCATTTATAAAAATGTTTTCTTTTTTTAAAACAATGGAAGTTACCATTAAATTAACATAATGAGGCTATGACAACTATGAATGAAGGCAAATTTTTAATTGTTAGAAACTAGGCCAAAAGATAAGTGGGATAATATTTTTGCTTTCAATATCATGAATCATAAACTAGTAAATAGATTCTAATTAAAATAAGAAGCTTATTAAAAAATAAACAATTGATCTCTTTATCAATATATAATGTCTTTCTTTGTCTTCTTTTACTGTTTTTGATTTAAAGTCTATTTTAGCTGATATAAGTCTAGCTACTCCTGCCTATGTTTGGATTCAGTTTGCATGGAATATCTTTTTCCATTCTTTTACTTTCAGTCTATATGTATCTTTATGGGTAAGGTGAATTTCTTGTAAGCAGCATATTGCTGGATTTTTTTTTATTCATTCAGTCAATTTACCTTTTAAGTAGTGCATTTAATCTGTTTACATTGAAGTTTAATATTGATATGCGAGGCTTTGTTCATGTCATATTGTTAGTTGATTTCTAGTTGTTTTATAACTTATTTGTTTCTTTCTTTTTCTCTTTCTTTTTGTCTTTGTGGCTTCCTGGCCTTCTGTCATGTTGTCATTTAATTCTTTTCTCTTCCTCCTTTGTGTGATTGTTTTGTAAGACCTGTGAGTTTTATATTTTTGTATGTTTCCATGATGGTGAATATTGTACTTTTGTTTCCATGTTCAAGACTCCTTTGAGTATTTTCTGTAGGAGCAGTTTAGTGGTGACAAATTCTCTAAGCACTCGCTTGTCAGGAAAAGATTTTATTTCTTCTTCTTTTACAAAGCTTGATATGGCAAGATATAAAATTCTTTTCTGGCTGTTTTTCCTTCTAGCACTTTAAAAATGGCATCCCATTCTTTTCTGGCCTATAAGGTTTCTGCTGAAAAGTTCTCTGTTAGTCTGATTGGATTCCTTTTATAGGTGACTAGATGCTTTTCTCTTGCTAATTTCAGGATGCTTTCTTTCACTTTGACCTTAGTCATTCTGATTATAATATGCAACGGTGAAGTCCTTTTTGCAATGTATTTGCCCAAGGATCATTGGGCCTCCTGTATCTGAATGTCCAACTCTCTTGATAGTCCTGAGACATTTTCATCAATTATTTCCTTTTTGATAATAATTGCTTACCGAACAATTTTTGTAAACAATTATTGCCAAACTTTTTTATCTTTGCTCCCTTTTGGGAATACTGCTAATTCATGTGTTCAGTCACTTTTTGTAGTCCCAGACATCTCAAAGACTTTGTCCATTCTTTTTGCCTTATTTTTGTCTGACTGGATTCAAAAGATCTTTCTTCAAATTCTGAGATTCTTTCTTCTGCTTGGTCTAATCTATTCTTGAAGCTTTTGAATGTATTGTGTATTTTCTTCAATGAATTTTCAGCTCTAATATTTCTATTTGTTTGTTTTGATGATATCTAGCTCCTTGGTAAATTTCTCAATCATAACCCAAATTGATTTTATGATTTCTTTATATTGGTTTTCAGATGTCTTTTCCATCTCGTTGAGCTTCTTGAGAATCAAGATTTGGAATTCTTTGCCTAGAATTACAAGTAATTCTTTTTGATTGGGACCCATTGCTGGACAATTGTTGTGCTCCTTTGGTGGTGTCATATTTCTGTGCTTTTTCATGTTTCCTGTGTCTTTCAATTGATATCTGGGTATCTGATGTAATGGTGGCCTGTTCCAATCTTTAATGATCTTATTATATATGCACTCAACATTAGAGCACTCAGACACTCAAAAAAAATATTACTAGACCTAAATAAAGAGATAGACAGCAACACAATAATAGTGGAGGACCTCAATACCCCAATCACAGCACCAGACAGATCATGAAGACAGACAACCAACAAAGAAATACTGGATTTAAATTGGACTTTGACCAAATGGACTTAACATTTACAAAACATTCTACCAAAGAACTACAGAATATACACTCTTCATCAGCACATGGAACACTCTACATGAAAGATTACATTTTAGGTCACAAAACAAATCTTAATGATTTTTTAAGAAATTGAAATCATATCAAGTATCTTCTTAGACCACAGTGAAATAAATCCTTACATTGATCTAAGAGTGCATCTAATAACGAACATTCCTGATACTCCCTTTTTTTATTTCTTGCAATGAGAGAAATTCTCTCCTTCTATTGGAAGCTGAGTTCCACAGGGGCCTCCTGGATTGTTTTGCTTCCTGCTTTTGCAAAAACATTATTATTTATATAAAATCCACTTGCTTTTCCTGAATCTTCAATTTCTCCCTTTGTACTGTTTTATTTCCATCTATGTTGAAACATGTTTATGGCTTTCATATAATTATAAATATAATCCTCTCTTGAACACACATCTTATCACCATGGACATAATTTTTTGCCCAATTTCGTCTTAAAACTCCCTGAAAAAAAATCTACATTTTTTTTTTCACTTTCTCCCCTATATCTTACTTCTCTATAGTCAGCTGTCTAGCTTTCTACTGGAACACCTGTCTGTCTTGCAGACACCTAAAAGCTAACTGTACTGAACAAATAAAATCACTTTCCTGCAAAATCCATTCATCTCATGTTCCCTAACTCAGAACAAGACATCACCATTTACCAGAGTTAATATCCCAGTGTCAACCTGAATTCTTTCTTCTTTCTTATTCTCAAATCTGTTTAGATGCTACATCCTGCTGATTCTGCCCACTAAATATAATTCATCTCCTCAATCCTCATTTTCATTATCCGGATGCATCACCTCTTGCATGTGCTATTGAATAACTTCCTAAATAAACTCACCATCTAATGGGGAATAATTTATTATTGGAAAAACAATGAGTAGTATTCCATTCAAATTCCTTCTTCATAATACTTTTCTAAGAGAGACTCTTTTGATGCAGAAGAATGTTGATGCAATGAAATGAACTATTCTTAGACCTTTAGACCACCCTTTTATCTTCATGCTTATTCATGAAGGAAACTATTAAATAACAATATAAGGTATCATCTAGTGTTCCTTGAAATAGCAGAAAATACCCACCAGTATTTCTGGGCATGACGACTTTGTGTTTCCAATTAGCTGCTTCTGAATGTTAGAGATGTCAGTTAAAGAAAGTTCAAATCCTTGCCAAGGTCAGTTTCAGATTAAGCAGTTCCAGAACAAACCAGTAGTTCAAGACAAAGCAGATGGTGAAATTTCTAGTTCTCTAACTTTTGAATTTATTCTTGATTTTTTGTGTTTGCACATAAAATCACTTTGTTCTTAATATTTGTCAATGGCCAATCTTAATATCTCTTTGGAAATTTCTTATAAAATATTTGAAAAATCTGGAACTTTGAATTATAGAATATTGAAAAATGGGAATGTCCGTGCCCTCTTTCAAACATGCTTGGCACAGGGGGTTAGATTTTACAATATTTACTTAATGTGTTGACAACATTATTCAAAGTTTTAATCTATCTTTAATACATAATAGAAAATATCATTATAGGGTAAAAATATCACATGCATGGAGTACAGCTCTAAAGTCAATCCTCCATTATACATGGATTACGTAGCCTTTTATCATCATCTGCCTATTGATTCTTCTGTCTTATCTCATCATCCTCACCCTGGAGGTTTTCCTGCCATACACTTCTACTTTCAGTTTTACAAGTACCCACAGCTCTCTCTCACCTTCAGATTTTTGTTTCTGCTGTTTCTTTTACTTTGAGCATTCTTTCTTTTCTTCACATGATTACACATCCATCAAGTCTCTGCCTAAATACAATTTCTCTTAGGCTACAGAGGTTAAATGTTTTTCTTTTGTTCCCACAGTACCCTATATATTGGCTATCATTATGCTGATTGCACCTGATTTTAATTTATTATTTGTTGGCAGTCCTACCTTACGGCAAGTGCCTTGGAATAAGAAACTTTGTCTTTTTTCTTCATCATATTATCTCCAGTACCTAGCACAATGCCTGACACCAAATAGCTATTCAACAAACATCTCTTGAATACCTGCACAATATTTTTAGAATGTGAAGTATAAGATCGAAGAGGTTAATGGTGAGGTAGCTGGAGAATATGAATTACTTTATATGTTCATATACTTTGCTTGTGTTACAGATAGTTTATTTTATTTGATACTTATGCAATAAATTTGGTGCTCTGATATATTCCCATTGTTGTTAGTGCTTTCTTTTTCCCTGCTGTCAAGGATCCAGTGAGGTTAGTTCATTTAAAATTTAATTCATGAGATGTCTAATCTCCATATGTCCAGGTATTCAGTGAAATATGATTTGTTTGTTTTGCATAGACACACTGATAAATTTATCTTCCTAAAAAATACTGAAACAACAAATTTTTATTTTTAGGTGTTAGTGTAGAAAGTTAGATAATGCAATTTTAAATATGAAGATAAGTAGTATGTATTTTGTAAATGTACATATAAATGCTCTCCAGCAAATACATATCTTTGTGCCTCAATGCCTTATTCAAGAAATTTTCTGATGTTTAAATTCATCATAAAATAAAAAAAAAAACAGAGTACTTGTGCTATGAATATTAATATTAAACTGTTAACTCTCTAAGAGCAGTAATCAAATAATACCTTGTAGCGTACATTGAAAAGAACCCCATGAGCTTTTAGTGAACTATGAAATGGGAATGAAAACTTGCCACCAAATT
Organism: Indri indri; assembly: GCA_004363605.1. NCBI lineage: Eukaryota > Metazoa > Chordata > Mammalia > Primates > Indriidae > Indri > Indri indri. Next base: position 812 of record RJWJ010028500.1, on the reverse strand, counting down.
TGAAACTGATTGGAAGATCATGCAATTGAGCAAATACTTATTGAGCATATTCCTTGTATAATTTTTTAAACTTGACCTTGAAAAACAAAAATTTGGGGGAAGGATCAACATATAGAGTTGCCTATATAAGAAATACTGATTATTTTCTTCCTAAGCAATTGCACATATTGTATATTTCTCCTATTAGCACGAATGTAACATTTAAAACAAAAACACTGTTAAATATGCAGATTTAACATTGTACATGTTTATCCATACTTTTGCCCCAGTATCGTTCCACCACATGTTATTATATGTAATTTTAAGCTGTGCCATCCTAATGGTCAGCTGAACAGACATATGAATTCAGTCTAGAATATTTTCACTTGATGCAAACTCTAGCAAAAAGTCCCACAGTTTAAACGTTGTTTCACCTGACAGACTGCATTCCATCTGGTTTTCGAAGCAGGAGTTCTGGAAAAATGCCAGTGCACACTGCTTCTGTCCAAGCAATTCATTGATTTCTTTCATCTTCAGCTAGTTTTGGTAACTTGATGTGGTCCCATAGCAATGAGTTGTGCTTTTATTCTCCCAAGTGATTCCAGTTAAAAGGAAAGCTGTTTCTCCCACATGGCATCCCTAAAAAATTAATTAAGGCAATAAGTGTCATGCCATCTGTACCTTATGTGTGAAAGACATTAATCAGCACAGACCTCCCAGCTGGGGGTCTCTTTAGTGTGTAGCCACCTAGCACACAAACAGTGCCATGGATCAGTGGTGGCTACCAATGCAGTTAGGGCAAGATTGAAGTGTGCTAGCCATCCTGCATTAGA
>RJWJ010028499.1:0-21304 GCA_004363605.1 Indri indri | reverse complement strand
TGGAGGACCTCAGTGTGGTGGAAACTGTGGATTCCCCGTTTCCAAATCTCCACACGGAGCCCCTCCCGGGTCTCTGAGGACCGGCTGCCCCTCAGCAAGCGGCTGTGGACAGGAAGGCGGTTTCCCCGGGGCTGGGACAGGAAGATCTCACTCACCCTTAGGGCCTCAGGTCTGGGGACAGGAAGGTCTCGCTCACTGGCGGAGCCAGGGCAGTTCCGAGTGACATGGCGCCTGTGTGGCTGCACTAAGGGGGGTGATCCTGCATCCTTTCACGCAGGGCATGGCAGCCCCGCCTCCTACATGCAGGGCGGGCGGCCCCCCTCCTCTCACGCAGGGCACGCAGCCACGCTTCCTCTCACGCAGGGCACGCCGCCCCTCCCCCCCCACGCAGAGCACGCAGCACACCCTTCCTCTCACGCAGGGTGGGGCAGCCCCTCTCCTCTCATGGAGGGTGCATTGGCCCCGTCTCCTGTGTGTGAAATCTGTCTTTTGGGTCATTCATTCAGCCTTTCACGTTGCACGCACCAACAGCGGCATGGAGGGGTTTTGTTTATTTAATTTTTCACTAAGTTTTTATTTTAATCCAAGAAATTTGCCTCATACAAAATGGCATTGCAGAAACAACAGCAGAATCCAAAGTTTGGCTGATAAATAGTACTCAGGCAGCAGACTAGTGAATCACACAATTTTTAAGTAGGTCTCAATTGTGTTGCATGGTTGGGACTTTTTTTTTAATACTGTTCTTAAATATAAAGTTTTGCAACAAACCTATCATTTACATCAAATATAATTAAAAATTAACAAATGAATACATTGTATCAAAAGTACAAAGAAATACATTTTCATGCACAGACTTGTAGATATGCATATATTTTACATGTACGCATAACTTGTTCAAACTAAACCCACTGCTAGACTGGTTCCAGATGCATCTCAAATTTGGCAACTCACTACGAGATTTTGGGGGAAACATGACACCATGATAAGAGACAGTACAAATATAAAACCGAAAGTCAGAAAAACAAGATATTATGTCTCCTTTCTCTCTTCCATGTAGTTTTCATCACTTCCCATGCTTAGAAGATTCCAGACAAGCCAGCTAGGCTGTGTGGGTCTAGTAAAAAGGATTCTGGACCAAATATGGCCCAGGGAAACAACTGTGGTTCTACACAGAATGGATACATTGGATGCCCAAGATAATATGGGCCAGAGGTGAGGGGAACGAGAGACAACACATCAGTTTCAGAATACACATACTTCCACTTTACAACATGAGCACAGCGATCACATGCACAGTCCAGGCTTCCTGTTTAATTTTATTCTATTGCAATAAAATACTCTGTTATCTTTAAAGTTTGAGAGTGTTGTGCCTTCACATGAGGAAATTCTATAAATAGGTTTGGTCACGATCATGCTGAAATCCGAGACCAAGCAGTGGTCTTGTGGGATTTATTTCTATTAAAGGTGTGTCTTTTGTTGCATAGCCCTATGGGTTAATGACATTCACTCACTGAACACACCACCACACACACTGCATCTCCCGTGAGCACAGACACACACATCACACACAGTTTCTTTGAGATGATTCATGAGGTGGAAGCCAAGAATCCGACAAAGAGACCATCAGATTTCAAAACATGGAGGACGCACCAGAATCCACTTGTCTAAATACTGTCTTTCTTCATAACACAGGGGGTCTCCCAGCGTTTGGTGCACACTGAACAACGTCCTAAGTATGGTTTCCCCCTTTTGAGAGTGGCCATGAGGTTAGATTCCATTTTGGTGCCTGCTCCAGGAACAGTGCGGGACCCAACCTCCATCAATCACCTGCTCCGAGTTTCGGCCAGGGCTCCCTCCCTCCTGCCCTGCTGCCCCACATCCCACCCCCCACCCCAGGTCCAGTGTCTCCTTCTTCCCTGCTAGCCTGTCCCTCTCTTCAGGCTTATGCAGAAAGAGACTTATTTCACACACAACAGAGATTATGCCCTACTTGATAGGCACCCATCCCTGAGAATCAGATACAGAACAAGGGAAAACACCTCACACAAGCACACAGTCTGCCGCTCTGAGCTTCCCCAGAAACCCTTCCCTTCAGGGGAGGAAGAAGCCAATGGTTGCCATGTTTCCAACCATAGTGTCCTGCTGGATGTCTTCTCATGTTCTCCACCGACATCAGCTTTCTACCCAGTTGCTGTTTTGAATTGTTTTCATAAAACCCACCCGTGGCGGTTCCCAAGGCCTCCGTCACACCACAATGCCCAGGAGCCTGGTGCACGAGGGCTTGGATGTCAGGCACTTGGTCAAGATCCGCGGAGGCCCAGGTCATCTGCAGGGACACCTGGACTGGACAAAGTCTATGCAGGAGCATCTCCTCACACGGGTCACAAAAACACACAATGAGAAGTTGACATCTTTCTACAGGTTTCATTTTTTAAAGTTATGTTGATGTTTCCTTCCCATTTTTCTGGTTTTCTATTTTCTCTAAATAAGTATATAGAAGTGACAAAAAAAATGAACGGTGTTGTGATTAAAAACCAAGACCAATAGCAGGAACACTTTTCAGTTTTGGTCCCTGTTGGGGTTGACAGTGTCTGGGAGGAAGGACAGAACACATCTCAGTGTGTTTCTGGGGAACATTTGCTGTTCAAGTACAAATAGCAATGACGTGTGTGTGTTGGTGCTGACAGGGCTGCGCGGGGCCACAGTTGGGCTCTGAGGCCCTGCCCTGCTCACCACTGACTCCAACCAGAGGCCTTGACACAATTTGGGGCATGCCCTGCTCCTCTAGCCACATGTCAGTACAAAGAGTGCCCCCAACAAGATTTAGACCTCCTACAAAAGGGCCCAAGCACCCGCCCTGGATGCTTAAGTCCATGACACAGGATTTGGACTTGCTGGGGTGTTCTCAGCCACACTCAGAAACTTCCTGTTCAGAATCTGATGTGTGATGTGAGACCCAAGAAGACAGCACACGAGGGGCAGAGAGAGTCACATCCCTCCAGAAAGGGCTTTATTAATCCATCCAGTGCAAAGGAGGAGGCAGGAAGAGGAGAAGTTACACCGAGGGGCAAGGGCCCTCCTACCTGGGGCTGTCCCCTCTCTCCACTCCTAAGCATCCCTGGGAGCCCAGTGTGGATCTATCCCTAAGCTTAAACCCTAAACCCTAAGCCTAACCCACAACCCCTAACCCTGATCCCAAACCTAACCCCAATGCCTACCCCTAAACCCTAACCCTAACTCCACCCACAACCTGAACCCCTAACCCTAAACCTAACCCTAAACGTAACCCTTAACCCTAACCCCTAATGCCAAATCTAACCCTAACCCCTAACCCTAAACCCAAACCCTATCCCCCAACCCCAATCCCTAAACCCAAACACTAAACCCTAACCCTAAGCCCTAAACCCTAATCCTAACCCCAACCTCTAACCCTAAACCCTAACCCCAACCCCAACCTAATTCTAACTCTAAACCCTAATGCTAAACCCTAACCCTAACCCCAACCACTAAACCCTAAACCCTAACCTAAACCCTAACCATAACCCTAACCCCAATGCCAACTCCAACCCCAACCCCAATCCTAACCCCTAAATCCTAAACCCTAACCCCAACCCCTAACCCTAACTGCTAAACCTAAACCCTAAACCCTAACCCTAAACCCTGAACCGTAACCCTAGCCCTTAGCCCTTAGCCCTAGCCCTAACCCTAAACCTAACTCCAACCGCAACCCTCCCCCTTCCCCTATCCCTATATCCTAACCCTACCCTGACTGTGGTCATGACCGTGACCCTAAACATTCGCCATTATCCCTGACACTTATCTTGACCTAAACCCTAAACCCTAACCTAACCCTTGACTCTGGCCCTCTCCCTAACCTCCTAATCCTAACCCTCAGCCCTAGCCCTAACCCCAACACCACCCCCAAAGGTAACCCTAACCCCTAACCCCAAATCTAAGAACCCTATGTCTTAACCCTTAATTCTCAACCGTAACCCCTAAACCTACACCCTAGCCCCTAGCCCTGACCCTGACCACTGCCCAGACTCCAACACTGACCCTAACCCCAAGCCTACCCCCAAACCCTAAACATAACCCTAACCCTCACCCTAATTGAAATGTGACTGCACTTCACGTGCTGAACGCAGAACGCAGGCAGAGACGGCTCCCACATGGACACTGGTTCCCACATGGCTACATAACGTGGGGGCGGGGCTTCAGCAGGTTTGTGCACATGCACACTGCCCCCCTTCACCTGACCAATCCCAGGCCTGCAAGGCTTCAGGAGGCTCCGTCATTCTCTAAACAGGTCTTGCCGGCCTGGCAGATTGAGGCATGCGCACTAGCTGCTGGGCAGGGGCACCAGACCGTTACCCACAGGCCCTCTCTCAAGGAGAGTGCTGCGCGGGAGTGCACTGCGCAGGCGCACTGCAAAGTGTCCCCGCCCCTGGCGAGGGTTTGGTCCAATCACCAGTCGAGGTGCCGAAAGCACCGGCGCTGGCCAGCTGAAAGGAAATGGCGGGCAGGTCCGGGGCTTCGAAGGCAGATTCCGCGGGAGCCATGGAGCGGGCTGAAAAGGCCGGAGGTAGTGGTGAGAGGCCAGTAGTAGGGTGGAGGGCGTCCTTCAGACACTGGGCTTGAGAAAAGGCTGAGGACGGGATCTGAACTCGCCCGGGCAGGCAAGGGTGTGAGCCGCGGGCGGCAGCTTAGTCCTTAGTTCTGACGGTAGTGACAGAAATGACTTTGAGGCTTTCATCACTAGAAATTTCAACCGTTCTACAAAGATGAGGGGTTATTTACCCACATGCCCACCACTTAGTTTTAACACATTGAGTTCTTACCATATTTGCGCTGTTTTTGGTTTAGGTAATTAGTCAAAAGGCATCCCTTCACTTCATTCCAAAGAATTTCCAAATGCGCCACTTGAAATAATACACTTTCTTGGTGCCACCAAACCTAAGGGAATCATTAATTCCCCATTATTCTCATCTTAGTACCAGCACATATCCAAATTTCCCTGTTGTGTTAAAATGGTTCTTAGCAGTGGAGCCCCCCGCCCAAACTGGATCCAGACTCGTCTTGGAGCCCGGCTCTCCCAGTGGAGACTGGCTTCCTGCCGATCTCCAGTGCTTCCTGGCCCTGACCTGTTGAGTGTTGGCTCCCACCTCACCCAGGAAAGAAGGGACAAGGCAGCTCGTTTAAAGTGAGCAGATCGGACGTGGCAGCCCAGCAGAGAGAAAAAAAGTCAAACATTCTCCCCTGGCCACATCCACCTTTAGGAGGAATCCTCCTGCGTGTTTTGTGGGGATTTTCAAACTTACACAGAAGTGGAGAGAATTGTAGAGTGAACTCTGGAATACCTGTCACTCAGCTTTTCGCCTTCTGCCCTTGTTGGTTCATCTATTCCCCCACTTAAAATGCTACAATGAACGTGTGTCGGTAGCTCCCTCCAGACCCATCTACACTAATGCAGGCTTGGTACGTGGCTGGTGCTCTGTAATGTTTTTACAAAATCTGGGTTTGAATACTGAAATAAGCTTAGCTCAGAAAGCTTGCTTGGGGCTGCGTGTAACACCCAATGACAGCCCTCAGCTAAGGACAAAGAGGACGTATACCAGACAGGTGTACATATACCCTTTTCATTAAGCACCTTCTGTGACCTACACTGTGCTAAATAAGCCTTTCAGTATCACAGCTTCATGGTCCTCAAATAAGCTAGTATATTTAGATGAAGGTTTAAGCGACTTCACCAGTATCTTAGTCAGTTCGAGCTGCTATAATAGAATATTGTAGCATTAGTGGCTTATAAACAACAGAAGTTTGTTTCTTACAGCTCTGGAGGCTGGAAGTCCAAGATCAGGGTGCAGACAGATTCATTATCTGGTCAGGACCTGTTTCCTGGTTCATAGACTTCTCTCTTCTCATTGTGTCCTCACATGGTGGAAGTTGCTATGGAGCTCTCTGGGGTCTCTTATAAGGACACTAATTCTATTTCTGAGGGTTCCACCCTCATATCCTAATCACCTCCCAAAAGTATCACCCTTAATGTCATTGCACTGGGGGTTAGGATTTCAGCGTAGGAATTATGGGGAGCAGGACACAGACATTCAGTCTATAGCAACCAGCAATGGAAGAAATTTAAAGGACAAGATTCCAGTTTCAGTCTATCAGGTTGCTTAACAAGGGGGACAGGGATACTATCTAGTGTCAGTGACACTCTGAGGACACAAACCTTTCCATGCAGAGCTGGTAGGAAGACCAGTGGGTAAGGGTTTTAAAGTTACCCATCTGGCAGGATTTTTAGCATTTAAATTGCTTTTTCCCCTTTTCAGTCACCTTTCAATAGGAAATCTCATGAAACACACAGATGCATGGTCTGAATAAAGTCAGTGGAGTCTCAGTGGTGGCAGCACAACATGGGGAGGGAATGGTGAAATCCAGCTATACCAATGCGTAATGCAGAATATCTGTGCAGTGGGTTTATGAAATGGGGAGGAAATTTAATAAAAATTCTGTTAAATAAAATCTACTTTAAATTATTAGATAGAATTATACTGACACAGCATAATTTTCAGAAGAGATATTGTTATGAGAGAAAAGCAAATTGGAAAAATTACAGTGATTACAGACCTACATAGTTTGCATAGAAAAGTGTCTGGAGGCTGTTTTCCTCATTAATGACTCTAAGGAAGGAATTTGGATTTAGCAGGGAATGCAGAGGTGAAGGGACATTTTGGATCTTACTGTTCGATTTTTCTATTAGGAATATGTAGGTACTACGTTAAATGTATAAGAACTTTAAGGGACATTTTTCAATATTATTTCAGGATCAGACGTTGATATCTGTCACTGTTGTCCCCTTGGTTTTGATTGTTGCAATGCGGTTACCACATAGGAGAGTGTCCTTGTACTTCAAAACTTTACACTGGAGTATTAAGGGGTAATGGGGCATTGTGTCTGCAACTTGTTCTCAAGGTTCAGAAATGTTAGCCACTGAGGAAGCTGGGTGAAGGACATATGGGAGCTCTGTGTCCTATTTCTGCAACTTTCATGTAAATTTGATATTATTTTAAATAGCCATAAAAAAGAAGGAAATCATGTCTTTTCCAACAACATGGATAGAACTGCAGGCCATTATCTTAAGTGAAACAAGCCAGGCACAGAAAGTCAAATATTACATGTTCTCACTCACAAGTGGGTGCTAAAAATGTGTATGCATGGACATAGAGAATGGAACGACAGACAGTGGGGACTCAGGAGGGTGAGGGAGTGGGAGCGGGTAGATGATGAGAAATTAGTTAATGGGTGCAATGTATGATTTTTGGGTGATGGATTATCCTGAAAGCCCTGACTTGATGACTACACACTCTATACATGTAACAAGATTGCACATGTACCCCATAAATTTGTACAAAAAACTTAAAATTAGGGGGCTGGTACCATACCGTTGAGGCTGTTTTGTGCCTTAGACTTTGTTAATGAGATATTACTTGGGTCATTCAACAGATAGTTTCTGCTTTCCCACTCTGTGTCTTGCCTCAGGACAAGCAATAGATATGCAGTGGAGAATAAAAAGAGGTGCAGCTCACTGCCTCATCTGTTAATAATAGCTGGAGAAATGGTTGCCCAAAAGAGCTGTAAAAGTCATTTACAGGTCATTCAGGGAAATTTGAATTATTTTATGGAATTATTTAAATAAAATGGTCTTTATCTATGGAAATGCATGCGTGAAGTAATTGGGGTGGAATGTCAAGAAGCTTGGACTTCTTTCAAAACATTTCAACAGGAAAAAAAAAATCTGAAGCAAATATGCTAAAATAGTAGTCATATCTAGGTAATAAGTCAGGTTCGTTACAGGATTCTTTCTATTTAATAAGTGTATAAACTTTTTTCATAATGAAATTAGAGAGAATACAATTACATACATCTTCCCTTGCCATTATTAGAGGAGCTTTAATTTTTAAAAAGAGATCTACAAAAGAGTTGGTTTCCTATGGAGAAAGAAGGGATATTTAGGGCCAAAATGTGTCAGGGAAGTTTAGTCTGCATAATTTTGTGTTTGCACATTTTAAGACTGAAAATTTATTCATGTGTTACTTGTATAAAAGAGTAAAACTTTAAGCACCACATGAAATGTGTTTTAGGAGAAGGTCTGCTAGTTTTCACCTAACTGACTGTAGTTATTTCTAGAAAGAGGAGTAACTAGGGAAAGGGGGTTTTGGTGTTCACTTAATTCCCTTTTTTCTACATTTTTCAATTGCTTGAATAATTTAAAATTGTCATGCAAAAATTTATGAGCAGTAATTTGTATAAGATTTCAGGTGGGACCAAAAGAGGTGTGAAAAAACCTAATAAACTCAAAACGAGGTATTCCATAAAATTTTGTTTTTCTTTTTTTGTTGTTTTTGGGTTTTTTTTGAGATAGAGTCTCACTCTATTGCCCGGGCTAGAGTGCCATAGCATCAGCCTAGCTCACAGCAACCTCACACTCCTGGGCTCAACCGATCCTCTTGCCTCAGCCTCCTGGGTAGCTGGTACTACAGGCATGTGCCACCATGCCAGGCTAATTTTTTCTATCTTTAGTTGTCTGACTAATTTCTTTCTATTTTCAGTAGAGACAGGGTCTCGCTCTTGCTCAGGCTGGTCTCGAACTCCTGAGCTCAAGCAATCCTCCCACCTTGGCCTTCCAGAGTGCTAGGATTATAGGCATGAGCCACCAAGCCCAGCCTCATAAAATTTTGTGCATGATTTTTAATGGTTGTAAATAATTTCATGCTGTGGATATGCTGTAATTTATTTAACAAATCCTCTAAGGCATTTTTAGGGGGCTTCCAATTTTTTACTATTATAATCAGTGCAGTGATGAACATCTTATCCATCATCCTTAATTATTTCCTTAGGATATATTCTTAGAAAAGGTGATGCCCCCATTTAAGACTTTTAGTATTTACTACCATAAAGTTTGTAAGGAAACACTAATTTTGCATATCTGGCTGACAAAGATGAACATGTTTGAAAATACAGCTGGTTGGTAAAACTGGAAAAATGGGCATCTTGTACAAATTTATGGGCTCATAGTAAGTGTACAATCTCTTTGGAAGGCAATTTGGTAATATCAAAAGTGTGACAAAGACTCCCTTCTTGACCAAACTTTGGTCAGGCTCTTCTGAGCCCTCTCCTCAACTAAGGCTCGACCTTAGCCTGACCTTAGCAAGAATCCTGCTAATTCACTTTAATGAGAATGCCCCAACCCTTGATATCTTCCCTTAGTGATTATCCAGCCACTGACTCCCCTCTCTGCCTATTGGCTATAAATTCCCACTTGTCTTGTTATATTGGGAGTTAAGCTAAGTTCTCTCTCCCATTGCAATAGAATTGGCTATAAACATTGAAACAATATTTGTCAAAGCAAAAGTGGGAAACAATTTGAGTGCCCATCAGTAGATAATTTATGGTTCATCCACACAACAGAATATTGTGTAGCCATTGAAAAGGAGATAGATTCATGTGTTAAAATGAAAAGATATTCTAGATATAAAGGGAAAGAAAGTACAAAATGATGTATTACAGAATCCCATGTAGCTCCAAAAATAGGTGAAACAGGTACCTATTGCAATATTGAGAGTACAGTCTTCCTTACTGTTTTTAACACAGGTCACAGGAATTTTCCTATGTGAGCACTGTTAATATACTGGATCCAAGGATGAATCTTCTCAGAATTCATCTGACAGATTCTCCCACATGTGTACAAAGATGAATATAAAGGGATGTTCATCACAACATTCTTGTAACAGCAAAACAAGTGAAACAACCTAATTGTTGTTTCAGTGGGGAGACGATAAAATTGTAGTATACCCATACAGTGGACCACCATGCAGCCTTTTAAAAGAATAAAGGAGTTCCATATATGACATGAAAAGACCCCAAGGATATATTGACAAATGAAAACAAATGGAGGTATGAAGCATCATGTCTGCAGAAAAAGGATGGTGGGTGTGGGAGAAGCGGACATAGGCTGGTCTATGAATTAAGTTATTTTAAGAAAATCACACAAATAGCTGGTTACAGTGGTTTCATCAAGGGAGGGGAATTGGGGAGCTGGTGTGAGGGAGACTATTCACTGTGTACTACTATGGGTAAAAAGTCCTGCAGTTGCTTCATGGCCATCATAAGTCTTTTGCATGTTTCCTTTCAATGTGCTTCACTCATTTTTCTTGAAATGGAAGATTCGGCTTTTCTCATTGACTATCAAGAGTTTTAAGATTTTGTAAATATTCTTCTAATATTAACTTGAAGAATATGTGACAGTATGCAGAAATGTGTGTGGTGAAAAGTAAACATCCTTCTTCCAATCCCCTAACCAGCCAGTCTTAACCTAGAGGTGAGCACTGTCAACAGTTTCTTTATGTGTGTGATTCTGGCCAGAAATTATTGTATCTAGACATGGTATACATGTATGTGTTAACTGACAGGTACATGTTTCACCTGTTTTTGAAGCTACATGGGATTCTGTAATACATTATTTTGCACTTTCTCTCCCTTTTATTATATCTAGAATATCTTTTCATTTTAACATATGAATCTGTCTCCTTTGCAATAGCTATGCAATATTCCGTTGTGTGGATGAACCATAAATCCTCTACTGATGGGCATTCAAATCGTTTCCTACTTTTGCTTTGACAAATATTGTTTCAACATCATTGAACATGCCTTTTGCCTACTTCACTGAGGTTATCTAATGGTTAAATTCCTAGAAGTAGAATTTTGTCTTCAAAATGCAGCCAAAATGCCTTCTAAAAGCTTGCATCAGTTTTCACAGTCTCTATCAGTGGATACAAGTGCCAGTTTCCACACATCATTGCTAACATTGGGTACTATCAGACTTAATCTTTACCAGTCTGCTAGGTGCAACATGTTAATTTGTATTTCTTTAATTATGATTGAGGTGTAGTACACATTCAAATATTTATTGGCCATTTGTGTAATTTTTTGTTACATCTCTCCTTTTCTCCACTCTTCTGTAGAAATGAGTTTACCTTCTCTATATTGATTTGATTGGCAGATTTTTAAAAGCTTTTTATTACAGAAAAACTTAAGCATATACAAAAGTAGAGAACAAAGTATAATTATTCCATGAATCCATCTTGCAGCTTTAACAATGATCAGCTCTCAACCAATTTTGCTCATTGTTTTTTGTTTTTTGTTTTTTTTTTGGTGGCAGGGGACAGGGACTTGCTCTATTGCCTGGGCTGGATTGTAGTGCAGTCATAATAATTCACTGCATCCTTAAACTCCTGGGCTCAAGTGATCTCCCTGGCTCAGCCTCCCAAGTAGCTGGGACAACAGGACCACTAGTTTTATTATTATTATTTATAGATTTGCAGAGATGGGATCTTACTGTGTTATCCAAGGTGGTCTCAAAGTCCTGGGCTCAAGCAATCCTCCTACCTTGGCCTCCCAAAATGCTGGGATTACATTTGTGAGCCAGCACACCCAACCCAATCTTATTTATTCTTTAGCATCACCTACTCCCTACCACGCATTCCACTATTGCAATTTAAAGCATCCCCAGCATCATAAAATGTCACCCATAAATATTTCCAGGTATATCTCTAGAAGACAAGTACTCTTCAGAAAAGTAATACCGTTATCACATCTCTATAACAACAATAATTCTTTTACTTCATCAAATATCTAGTCAGTTTTCAAATTCTACTGATTGTGTCATTAGTATTTTTTTTCAGTACATTTGTTTGAATCAAGAGCCAATGACAAGGGTGGGCACAGTGGCTCATGCCTATAATCCCAGCACCTTGGGAGGCTTAGGCGGGAGGACTGCTTGAGGCCAGGAGTTCAAGACTAGCCTGAGCATGAGTGAGACCCTATTTCTACAAAAAATAGAAAAGTTAAATGGGCATGGTGGTACATGCCTGTAGTCCCAGCTACTTGGGAGGCTGAGGCAGGAGGATCACTTGAGCTCAGGAATTTGAGGTTGCAGTGAACTATAATGATGCCACTGCACTGTAATCTGGGAGACAGAGCGAGACCCTATCTCAAAAAAAAAAAAAAAATCCAATGAGAGACCATTGAGGTTGGTTCATGTGTCACTTAAGGCCCTTTTAGTCTATAAGGGTCTTCTTTTCTCTCTCTGTTTTCCCCCTCAAAACTTATTTGTTAAACAAACTATGTTTTTTTTTTTGTGGAGTTTCTCAGTCTGGATATTGCTAACTGCATCCCCATGTGCCATGTAACACGTTGCTCTATCCCTGTATTTCCTCTGAATTAGTATTTACATCCAGAGCTTTCATGAGTATTAGCATCATTTCTTGGCAAGAGGTCGTGATAGGTGCTAGTCTCAGTACATCAGATGGCTCATGATGTCTGTTTACCTTTTTGTGATGTTAATGCCATGAATAGTAATTCCCTAGATCTGCTAACTCATTAGGTGGTTTAAAAAGTTCCCAATAACTATAAAAGCTCATATGAAATATTATTTTACAAGGAGGCTTCAGAATCAGTGTTGATTATATACAGGAAAGTTATTTGTATTTATGCATGTTTTAACTAGACATCTTATTACATTTTCTTACTAGTCTGTGCTGTTTTGTATAAAGGTCTCCAGAGCTTTTTAATTGTTTATGCCATCTGCCAGTTATAGTGATTTTTGTCTCCTTGTTCCAGTTTTTTATACCTCATTTTTTCCTGCATTATTAGAGCAGGAGCTTTGACCTTACTTTGTACAGTCTTGGCAATGAGAGCTCATCCCACCCTCGCCAGGAGTTCTATGAAGGTGACATCTGGTATCATTTCACCTGTAGGGAAAAGCTGACCATGGAGGGGCCCTATTCATCTTGTGCCTGTCCACCTCAGGAGAAGGAGAAGGGGTACCACTCTGGCTGGAGACCTGCCCGCAGCCAACCTCAATCCCAGCCAGGGCTGTGGGATCCTTTCTCTGGCCTCTCACTCTACTGGATTCTGAAATGTTTAATTTTGTTTCCACAGGGCAGGACACGTCCTCACAGAAAATCGAAGACTTAATGGAAATGGTGAAAAAGCTGCAGAAAGGTCACGTGTCTCCTCTGTGTCTGAGGCTCAGCCTGAGGTTTGGGGTCAGGCAGATGTTGGTTCCATTCCAGGCCCCACAATTTATAAACTTGAGAAATTATCCCCTTCACTTCCCCTTTCTTTTAACACTTAATTCTTTGAACTAAAGATAGGGCCCTGTGATTCAAAATTAAAGAAGCATAAGGGTGTAAGGAGATAAAACATTTTCCCAAAACACTGTCCCAAGCCCCTTGCTGGTCAGCTGTTCAGCTCCGCTGCACTCCATTAGATCCAAAGCTGTCACCATCACCTCCCTTCCTTCCACCTCACCTCCTGCTGCGCCCTCCTTGCTCTCCAGGCTGCTGCCAGCCCCAGCCGTGTTCCCACCTCAGGGTGGGGTTTTGCACTGACTGCCTCCCACCCCCACCCAGAGAGCTGCAAGGCCTGCCCTGCTCCCTTGATTTGGGGCCCTCATGACAGCTTTGCATATCCGAGAAGTACTCCCCACTCCTTTGCTCGTTAACCCATTGCTCCACTTTATTTCTCTTGACCACAGTTACCACAACCTGACTCAGTATCTGCATTTGTTCCTTGTCTCACTCACTCAGAAAGTGAGCCCTGTGAGGGCCCCACACAGCACCTGCTTGCAGCAGGTGCTCAACAGATGTGTGTTGAATGAAAGCAGCAGAGACACAGGGCTGGCAGCCACCCCACCTCTGCTTTCTCATCAACTCAACCTCCTTTCCTCCCTGCAGCGGGAAGCCTAGAGCCCCGTGTAGAGGTCCTGATGAACCAGATTAATGAGACTCAGCAAGGTGAGCAAAGGGTCCTTGGCTGCCAATCAGGACCAGCTACATGGTTTACTGGGTCCATTGCCAAATGAGAACACAGGGCCCCTTGTTCCAAAATTACTGGCTATTAATGACAGCAACAGCAGAGCTAATTACAGGGCACTTCCACATGCAGCTGCCATAGCCATATGCCCATAAACCTGGCCCTACTGCCAGCTGAGCCTGGAAAGAAGGGCCTGGACTCTGGAAGCCTCTGCTCCATAAAATCTGGGCCCCTCTAGGTTACCTTGAAGGCAGATGTGAAATGTCCCAGTTTACAAGGCAATGTGCAGCTGGAGGCTGCACTCACACAATGTCTATCCTTCTTTGGTGAAGCAAAAAAGAAAGCAAATGCAGAGCTAGGAGAGGCTCGGACCATCTGGGAGGCCCTGCAGAAGGAGCTGGACTCACGTAAGCAAGCCACGGGTCACCCAGAAGTCCCCACACTGCCTCAAGCCTCTTCCAACCCTGTATTCCAGACACTTGACATCCTTGCCGTGGCTAAGGGCCCTTCTCCCTCTCCAGCCTCATGTCCTCTCCTCTCCGCTAGTGGAAGTGTTCAGGAAACACCCCCAAACACTCTCCTGCCGTGCCAGGCTCTTTGCCAGGGTGCTCCCTGTGCTCGCCAGATAATATAGGTTCCTCTTACCTCATGTCATCATTCAGCTCTGAGCTCCAGTGTCCTCTCCTCAGACAGGCCTTCCCCTATCATCTCATCTAAACAAGGCACCCTGCCCTCATCTAGTCACAAGCCCCTGCTGCTTGATGTGTTTCTCCACAGCCCTTATGTCACTCCATGAGTGTGTGTGTTTTCTGTCCACTCCATGTGAAAGTGTGGGCATCCTGCAGAGCCCTCAAAGCCACCCTCTGTAGACACAAGGCCCTTTGGTGCTCACAGGCAGTATGGGCACCAGAGGAAAGGGGAAGGGGTCTCACCTAAAGGGGTCCATATTTGGGTTGGGGGCAGGGCTGTACCCAGCCTCCCATGTGACTGTGGACAAGCCCTGTCCCTGAGGGTGCAGTGGGGTAGTCTCACAATGAACATGTCACTGTGTTTCCAGTGCGTGGAGAGAAAATACAACTGAAGGAGATCTTGAACAAAAAACAAGGTATTTATAGCTCCCTATTTCTAGGCTTTTGCCTTTGCCACTTGCAGAAGCCCCCTCTCCCAATGACAGCTGGAGCCTTTTGAAACCTGCCTCAGCTTGCGTCCCTCCTGTGGCTTTGACCAGACTCACAGGAAATGTCAAAGCCCAATCAGGTGTCCATGGACCTGACATGACCCAGCCCTGTTCCCTCTGCCCAAACCCAGTGCCTTGATGGGCTCTCACAGGGACCTGTTGCTCTCCCTGCAGAGACCTTGAGGCTCCTCCGGCTGCACTGCCAGGAGAAGGAAAGTGAGGCACAGAGGTAAGAGCCTGGCTCTGCCCTACCCCTTCATTTTGGTAGATCAGAGAGAGTAAGGGAGATGACACTTAGGCCTGCAGCTTTCATTTTCTCCCTCTGTACAATGGAGAGGCCAAAGAATTTTTTCTCCTCTTGGCTCCAACAGCAGGTGGTAGTGTTAAGGGTAACACTCAATGGCATAACCATTTGCTGCATTGTCAATTACATTTCTTCCGTTGGTCTTTATTCTGTGCCTTTTACTCTTTAGCATCTAGCTCCTTGGCTGCCTGTTCACTCATCTGTCTGTCCATTTAGGCATTGAGACAACCATCTGTTCATTCTCTCTCTATCCATCCATTGTCCTTCCATCCACACAACTATTTTTCCATCCATCTCTCTACCTCCTTAATGCTTCTTTAGCTATTCTGTTACCAGAGGCCCTGAGCCCTCGCATACTGAGGTGGGAACTGTTCGAGAAACTCAGGTGATATGAAGGTGTGTGTGCGTTTGCCCTGGACCACGTCCATGCTGCTCTCTCTAAACCTGAGGGGGAAGTGCTCATGTCAGCCCCTGCCTATTGCATGTGACAGAGAAACACCTCAATGTAGATGGATAAAATAGCCCTAAGCAAAGGAGGCTGAAGCCCCATCCCAGCCCCTCCTGGGGAGTCCTTAACAGAACATGGCTGAGGCCACCTTGCCTCTTCCCAGGAAGCACACCGTGTTGCAGGAGTGCAAGGAGAGAATTTCTGCCCTGAACTCCCAGATTGAGGA
Source organism: Indri indri (assembly GCA_004363605.1). Lineage (NCBI taxonomy): Eukaryota > Metazoa > Chordata > Mammalia > Primates > Indriidae > Indri > Indri indri. Next base: position 5,274 of record RJWJ010028499.1, on the reverse strand, counting down.
AGAAAAGAACAAACAGAGGCGGCTGAGGTAAACCTCAGTGCCTGATGCCTGGGGGGGTTAGGATGGGTTGTAGTAATATCAGGAATGGGGGTTAGAGGAGGGGCCGGCTGAGCTGAGCCTCTGAGGGTCAAGGTGGTGACAGTGCCTCCACTGGCGTAGAGAGCATGGGCAAAGCCCCCCAAGGTCTATGCCTGAAGACCCCTGGCCTAGACCAGGCTGTGAAGGTGAGGTCTCAGCCCACAGCCCCTCATGCCTGTGTGGTTGGCTCCCAGGTTGGATTTCGAGGAACAGCTGGAGGATCTGATGGGCCAGCACAAGGATCTCTGGGAATTCCACGTGAGTCCCTCAAAGCCACTCCTCCCACCTCCACATCCTCCCTGGCAGCACCAGGCCCAAACCGCGGAGTCAACCCCGGGCCTTCTTCCTCTCACCTACCGCACCCAGTTGCTGAGCAAGCCATGGTGGTGCTAAGGTCAGCATCGCCCTGAGTCCATCCCCTTATCACCATCCTTGGGTGCCCAGCATCCTCACTGCTGATCCTGCCCACACGTTCCTGCTGCCCTCTGCGTCTGCCCAGTGGTCAGGAGAATCCCTGATCAGACCAAGGTCGAGTTCTCCATTGGGGATGTCCATGAATGTGTCTGTGACTATCACACGCACAGGGGAGACAGTGAGGTCCAAGGCAACCATTGATTGCTGCTGGGGGATCCCAGGCACCAAACAAGAATATAGCCGGAGATTTAGTGTTAGGAGGGAAGGGGTTAGTGAGGAGGCCCCAGCAGGAGGAAGGGGAAGGGAAGAGCTGCAGTGCTGTGCTGGTAACCAGTTCTCCAGATAACAGCCCAGATTTGTAGTGTTTGCAGGTTTCTCTGTTGTAAAGAACAATCACATGAGCCTCTTCACCATAGCACTGTGGGCATGTCAGGTGACAGAGGTCCAGGGGGAGGCAGCGACCAGTGCAAAGGCCTTGAGGCTGGACTGTGGCCGTTGTGCATTTAGAGGCAGAGTAGTAGGAAGTGAGACATGGTGAGCAAGTGAAAGACTGGTAGGCTTTTTGAGGCATGGAGGAGAGGGCCAGGAGGTGACAGGCCTCCTTTCTGCCCCCTCAGAAGCCAGAGCAGCTGGCAAGGGAGATTTGTGCCCTGGACAGCAGCAAGGAGCAGCTGCTCAAGGAAGGTGAGGCCAGGGAAGATGGATGGCCCTTATCTGACCTCACCTGCCCTCACCTGCTCACCTGCCCCTTCCTGCTGCAGAGAAGCTGGTTGAGGCAAAGCTGGAGGATGTGAAGCATCGACTGTGCTCCCTGTGTGGGACCGAGAGTCCCTCTACCATCACCGAAGGGCTCTTCCTTCGCAGCCAGGAGGCTGCAGCAGCAGTGTAAGATGTGGAGGTGGAGGGGGTGGGAAGAGGGAGAGGTGGGTGCCGACCGTCCCCCACCCCCCACCACCCAGGCAGCTGTTCCAGGAGGAGAACAGGAAGGCTGAGGATCTCCTGGCAGCTGCTGCCCAGCATCACCAGCAGCTGCAGCAGAAGTGCCACGAGCTGCAGCAGAAGCGGCAGAGGTGGGTGTGGAGCCCCAGCTCCCCTCAACCCTCCCCAGGAACGTGCCTGAGCATGTCTCTCCTCTCCTCTCTGCCTCTGTCTTTGTGTCTCTTCACAACCTCTTGTCCCTCACCCGTTTCCCCTCTTCCTCCCCACTCCTGCCCTTTACCATCCAGACTGAAGGAAGAGCTGGAAAAGCACAGGGTGCAGGCCCCTGCCCAAGCCCACGGCATGCAAGAGGAAGGGGCTGGCCCAGGAGAGGGGGTGAGCCCCGGAACTGGGCGGCAGGGAGCAGAGACAGCTCCTGAAGGGGGCTGGGGGTGGGAGGACAAGAGGGGTACGGGGAGTTCTTAGAGGACGGTCTGTGGGGAAGGGCGTTCCTGCAGGGGACACAGCCAAGGTGTTGGGGGATGGGAGGGGATGGTGTGGGCATGGGGATGGGTAAAGACCCTCACTCTGGACTCTGACCTCCCACAGGCCAGTCCCAAGCCCCTAAAAGTCCATGAGGAGAAAGACCTGGAGCCATCCACCAAGCACGGACTGATGCTCTCCTAGGCCAGAAGGACACATGCTACCCCGGACCTCATCCTAAGGGGCTTCAGGAAATAAATGCATAATTTTTGTATAACCTAACTCAGCAGAGTCTGTGCTGTGGGGGGGTGAGGGTCAGGCCCAAAACCCACAGGCCACTGAGACTCAGTGAAACCTTGGCCTGACTCTGCCTCTTGCCTGGGCCAGAGTTGTACCACAGGCACTTGATAAATGCTTCCTTAACCACCAGGTCTCTGGACTGCTCACCTCGAGGGCCTGGCAGGCTATTTTGGGTCTCCAGGCGGACGGATGCAGGCCTGAGACGCTCTCACAACGGGCCCAGGGGGTCTTGAACCCACCTTGACACACACACACATCTCGTGATGATTTCTTCAATTCCTTCATGTAAGCCTGGACTGCAGACTCCCAGAAATTAAAAAATGAGCATCAGTGAACTGGGGTCCAAAAACCAACCAGTTCCATGCCATAGTCCCCACTGGTTAGATGAGAAAAAGAAATGTGATTTGAGCCTGTGTGTAGCCTGTGCTCTCATGGACACAAAATATATAACTGAGGCACTTGTTGACAGGAACATGTTATGTTAGAAATCCTCAGTGGGCAGGAAGTCATTCAATTAGGACTTAAACTGTGTGCATCTGAAGCATGCTTCAGAGTCACCAAAATGCATCGACCCAGTTAAAGCCAACCGTGGAGTCAAGCCTACATTGCCTGTGTCAGGGTGCAGTGAATGAACAACAGGGAGATCCCTTTTCTGGACAGGTTCACACACCAGGCAGGCCAGTAACATGGCGGGTTAGAGAGCAAGCCCCTCTGGAGAGTACTTTCCATGGAGAGAGGGAAGAACATGCCAAGGAGGAGGAGTTCTTCAGTCAGCCCAGGACAGACCAAAGTCCCAAAGCTCTATCTCTCAGTTCTCTAATTGTAAGGTGGGGTGGGGTTAGTCATACCTGTGTTAGAGATGAACTCAAAAAACAAAAATAAAGTAACTTACCTCAAGTGGAGATTAGAAAATACACAGAACTGAATGGCTATAAAGATATCACATTTAAAAGCTGCAATTCAGATAAGCCCATGATTAAAAGGAACTTTTTAGCTTTTGTTAGATTGATAATAAAAACCAAATATCAACCAATGATTAGTTCAATTGGTGAATAAAAGACCTTTGACAAAAACTAGAGCTAGAAGGCAACTTCCTTTAGACTTATTGGTGAAATGTTTAGTGTTTCAGGTTGGGAATAATTCAAGGATATTTGCTATATTCAGATACTATTTATCATACTGGAAGTTCTGGACAGTGAAATAGGTGAGTAAGGCATAAAAATTTATGTACTTTACAAATCTAAAAGAATCCACAGATAAATTGCAGAGCAGCTAAATAGTATAAATTTGCTAAATACATGTCAATATTAAAAAGTCAACTTTACATCTCAATATCAGGGCACAGGATCCACAATGACAGCACCCACACAGCCCTTGACTTAAAAGAGAATTGCAAGTAAAGCTCCCAGGCCCACTGATGTCTTCTGCTACCATTTGATTTGTTTGACACCTCCAAATCTCATGTTGAAATATGATCCCCATTGTTGGAAGTGGGGCTTAATGGGAGGTGCTTGCATCGTGGGGGCAGATCCCTCATGAATAGATTAATGTCCTCCCCGCGGGAGGGGAGTGAGTTCTCACTATTAATTGCCACGAGAGCTGGCTACTAAAGCGTCTAGCACCTTCCCCTCTCTCTTGATTCCTCTGTCGTTATATGGTCTCTGCAGACGCCAGCTCCCCTTCGCGTTCCATTGTGAGTAGAAGCAACCTGAAGCCTTCAGCAGAAGCTGAGCAGATGTTCAGCCTGCAGAACCATGGGCCAAAAAAACATCTTTTCCTTATAAATAACACAGCCTCAGGTATTCCATTATAGCAACACTAAACAGACTAAAACACCTTCAAATTACACACGTGGGTCGTGATCCTGGTATACTATTGGCTCTCTGCCACAACCTACAACCTACACTCCCAAGCCTAAAGGGAAATCTGGCAAAGGTTACCACTGCTGTGCCTTTCTCACAGTTAATGGAGATTATTGCTTTCCCCAGGAGGCAGCTGCCTCCTGTCTCAACCCCTTGCGGAAGACAGCTTACCTCTTGGTTCCTCTCCTATTCCCCCACTCCAGATTTCCACCATGAACTCTTGTCCTGAGTCTTTGACTGTGACGATTCACAACCGCCTCCTTGCCTTGTCTGTCTCCCCTCCAATCCGTATGTTGGTACCCTAACTCCCATTGTGATAGTATTTGGAGATAGAGTCTTTGGGAGGTAATTAGAGCTATATTAGGTCTTTAGGGTAGGGAAGATCATGGGGAGATCAGTGGCTTTATAAGAAGAGGACAATCTCTCCCCTCCTCCCACCACATACAAGAACCAAGGAGGGACCATCTGAGGGTATGAGAAGGCGACCATCTGTGAGCCAGGAAGAAAGCCCTTACCAGACACCAAAACAGCCAGCACATTGATCCTGGACTTTTCAGCTTCCAGAACTGTGAGAAATAAATTTCTGTTGTATAAGCCACCCAGTCTATGATATTTCATTATTGCATCCTGAGCAGACTATAACAAATTCAATGAACACAATGGGTTCATTGCTAATATCTGCATGAAGATTGGAAGCTGATGCTGAGTGGTCCAGTAGGGTCACTCTGGAACACTTCTTGCTGCGACAAAATGTCAACTGAATTTAAGGCCATTGAGACAGAAATAATTTGATAAAGGTTTATTGGAAGCCAAATGTGAGGATTGATGTGGGAAGATACACCAACAAAGTTAGCAGTGTTCCAGAGTCTGTTACAAGTTGAAAGGCTTTTATAGGAGAGTTTACAAGAAAGGAGGGGTATTCCTCAAACTGGATTTGTCCTTTTTCATTGGAGGGTACATACAGAAGTTACAATCATCGACTACAAGTTGCAGTGTACAGGCTGAAATGTCCATGTTCAAGACAGTCAGTAAAATTTCATGATTCGGAAATAGATCAGCATCCTTTTCAATGTCAAATGTAAGTTTAGGTTTTAATGTTATCAATCCCTTCTTGTAGGGAACAGAGCAGTTCAGGTTTAGGTAGGTCAGGAAACTCTAGAATTATTTCTCCCTCCAAAGAAAACTTTTTTTCTTCTCAATTTATAAAGAATCATTCCAG
>RJWJ010028498.1:0-21369 GCA_004363605.1 Indri indri | reverse complement strand
CTATCCAGGAGTATACAAGAGGTGCTATATCACCATTGTTTCTTAAAGCTGAATAGTACTCCATGGTATACATATACCACATTTTATTAATCCACTCATGTATTGATGGACACTTGGGTTGTTTCCACATCTTTGCAATTGTGAATTGTGCTGCTATAAACATTCAGGTGCAGGTGTCTTTCTTATAGAGTATCATTTGTTCTTCTGGGTAGATGCCCAGTAATGGGATTGCTGGATCGAATGATACTTCTAATTGTATCTCTTTAAGGTATCTCCATATGGCTTTCCACAGAGGTTGCACTAGTTTGCAGTCCCACCAGCAGCGTATGAGTGTTCCTATCTCTCCGCATCCAAGCCAACATTTATCGTTTTGAGACTTTTTGATAAAGGTCAGTCTCACTGGAGAGAAGTGATATCTCATCGTGGTTTTGATTTGCATTTCCCTGATGATTAGAGATATTGAGCATTTTTTCATACGTTTTTTGGCCATTATTCTGTCTTCTTTTGAAAAGTTTCTGTTCATGTCCTTTGCCCACTTTTTGATAGGGTTGTTTGATTTTGTCTTGTTGATTTTTCTGAGTTCTAACTAGATTCTAGTTATCAGCCCTTTATCGGATTTGTAGCATGCAAAATTTTTCTCCCATTCTATAGGTTGTCTGTTTGCTCTTGTGGCAGTTTCTTTGGCTGTGCAGAAGCTTTTTAATTTGATCAGGTCCCATTTATTTATTTTTGTTGTTGCTGTGATTGCCTTTGGGTTCTTCTTCATAAATTCTTTGCCTAGGCCAATGTCCAGAAGTGTATTTCCAACATCTTCCTCTAGAATTCTAATAGTTTCACTCCTCAGATTTAAGTCTGTTACCCAGCGTGAGTTGATTTTTGTGAGAGGTGAAAGGTGTGGATCCTGGTTCAGTCTTCTACATGTGGCTATCCAGTTTTCCCAGCACCATTTATTGAATAAGGATTCTTTTCCCCAGTGTATGTTTTTGTCTGCTTTGTCAAAGATTAGGTGGCTATATGAGGATGGTTTTATGTCTGGATTCTCAGTTCTGTTCTCCTGGTCAATGGTTCTATTTTTGTGCCAATACCAAGCTGTTTTGATTACTACGGCCTTATAATAAAGTTTGAAGTCTGGTTAGTTGATACGTCCCATTTTGTTTTTATTGCCTAGAATTGTTTTTGCTATGTAGGGTCTTTTCTGGTTCCATATGAAGCATAGAATTAATTTTTCTACATCTGTGAAGAATGATGTTGGTATTTTAATAGGGATTGTGTTGAATCTGTAGATCACTTTGGGTAGTATAGACATCTTAACAATGCTGATTCTGCTGACCCTCGAGCATGGTATGGTTTTCCACCTGTTTACGTCCTCTGCTATTTCCTTCCTCAAAGTTTCATAGTTCTGCCTGTAGAGGTTGTTTACCTCCTTAGTTAAATATATTCCTAGATACTTTATTTTCTTTGTTGCTATCATGAAGAGAATTGAGTCTTTGATTTGGTTCTCAGTATGACTGCTATTGGTGTATATGAAAGCCTCTGATTTGTGTATAACACATTATTTTAAGCACATTCTATATAGCTCAAACTCTAGGATCTAGCTCCTTTTTGTCTGAAGTTATACATTTTTAATTTTTATTTTGAAGTTTGTTACTTCCACAGACTCAAGAATGTTTTGCCCAAGAGTTGTCTTTAGTCATTCATTATAGATTTTAGGCACTGTATTATCAGCTCTTAAGCCCATTCTGTCATGAAAAGGAAAAAACTGTTATTGTGGATTTAGATTTGCCTTTCCCCTGCCATGCTTCTTCCAACACCATTATCTGTGGACTTCCTGAATGCCTGCACATACTCATGGTATTCTGTGATATTCCAAATAAGGAGCTGACTTATAGAAAGAGAAGTAAAGCAATGGGCTGATGCCCATAGGATCTCCTGGTCTGATCAGGTACTCTATTTTCTGTATAGAGAATTTAGCCTTGATAGGTGGTGGCATGGTTTGTTGAAATTCTGTTACAACACCAGCTGGGAGATTGCACATTATGTGATTTAGGTGCTGTCTTACAAGATGTGTATATGCTCTGAGTAAACAACCTATAGGATGCAGATTGTCTTTTCATAGCCTACACGAGGGCTCAAGAACCAAGTGATGAGAGGGAGGGGTGTGCCCATTACTGTTTATTCTAATGAATCAATTGGAAAAAATGTGCTTTCTTTTCCTATGACTCTAAGAGCTGCTAGTTTAGATGTCTCAGCATGCTGAAAATGAATGCTTTTACACAAAAATACTTTCCTTGAATTGTAAACTGAAACTGCCATCCGGCCATTTTGGCTGCTATTGCCTTTGGATGAACAGGTCAAAGTGAGTTACAATGTTGGCTTTGATGACTAATACTGGCTATCAAGGAGAAATGGGGTTGCTATTAGCCAATGGGGGCAGGGAGGAGTGAGTGTAGTACTTGGGGTATTCCCTGTGGTGCACAGAACCCTCAGAAATAAAGTTTCAGGCATCTTAACCAGCTAAAGAACCCCAATCAGCTGAGGTCATAATAATTGTGAGGGAGACCAGCAAAAAGGTGTCATAAATATCAACTCTAGCCAAGGAGCCAGTTGTAACAATGTGTGCTGTAACACTGCTTTCTAGCCATTCTTCCTTCCTTGCAGTGAGGTGTATATATTTACTTAGGTTAACGTTTTAACTTACACTATTTATTAACTTCATTCTTTTTCCTTTTCCTTTATGCTCTGTGTTATATAGCATGGGTTGGAAATGATTAACTATCCAGTTGAGTCCAGAAGAGAATATGAAGACAGGATCACAACAAAATCAGGAGAATTTATATCACCCAGAGATCCCAAACTAGATTTGGATGCAGTAAATAATGAGATTTTAAATTTTCTCCCTTTAGCCAGAATGAATTTTTAGACATATGAGGGGTAAATAAATGCATTACGCTAACTAGGGGCAATTGCATAAAGTAGTGTTTGGGGCAGTTAACAGGAGGGACTGTAGAGGACATTGTACTTTCTGTTTACAGCTCAGCGTCCAAACGCCTGCTCCTATGTTTCAGAAGTCCCCATTTTATGAGTCCTGAGAGAGGAAAGAAATTATTTCTACTTAGAATTTTAAAAGTCTGGATGCTCAATTATCCAGCATAATTGGCAGGTAAGAAGCAGGCACCTGGCTCAGATTTGGCCAATCATGCTCTCTTGGCCTGGATTTGAATCCGGTGGTAGAGACGCAAAGAAGCTACAACCAACCGGTGAAGAATAAATCTTGCAACCAGGTAGCATCCAATTTTTAGAAACCACTATAGCATTCAGTTTTTAGTGAAAGTGTTTCCCTGTGAACTGGGTCTGTGCCAAGGTGTGACATGGCTGTCATCTGCCTTCCCCTGTTTGGTATTTTCTGAGCTCAGTTTCACGGCCTTCATGGTAATTCTGGAAGCTACCTAATATCTTTTCAATAAATCATTTCTCTAGCTTATATCATCCATATTCACTTTGTTTCTTCCAACTAAGAAGCTTCAGTTATGCACTGAGAACCCCACAAGGGGCACATTAACCTCCTTCTCTGAGTTGAGCATTCTAAACCCACGAGCATGTGGGATGCAGGCTGTTTCCAAAGGAGCCCCGGGACCCAGCTCACTTGAAAGCCTCCAGAAAAGCCTGCTTGGTTACTCAAAATAAGCGTCTATATACAGATGTTTATCCTCAGCGGTTGAGGAGTGAGGCTAGTTCTGTGGTCACCCCGACTACATGATTCACAGAGACAGTCTCAATCTTCTGAGTCATAGGAAAACCTCAGGTGGGCTGTGGAGGCCCAGGAAACATTTGTGGTATTTTCATCCTGATGTTGCAATAGGAATATGATCTACAAATCCTGCCTGCTGGCCCCAAATGCCAAAAGGCATTAACATAAGCTTTTGTTAAAACAAATGAATGAACTGAAGAGGGGGCCAGTAGAGGGAAGTGGGATCCAAAAATATGTGGTTGTTATTTTATTCACAACAGTAAAAATGATCAAAGGGTGGGCCGTTTTTGGTATCTTAGAGTCAAAATCAACAAGAAGCTTATTATATAAAAAGGAGGAAAAGGCAAGTTTCCAAATTAGCAAATCGTGGATGAATCCTTTTCTGAGCAGCTTGTGAGCTCATTAGCTAATCACAGGGCTTAGACAACAGGGGGCGATTCGAATTAGCTAGTTGTTTATTGGAAAAAGTTAGGTAGAGCATGGTTATCTGCTTTTATAATATGAAAAATATGTGGGCATTCAGAATTCTCATGAATAGGGAAGAACTACTGAACACGTAGCCATGGAAGGCAAATCAGATAATAGAGATGAGAAATGGGGCATGTTTATGATTTTAGGAAGATGAATAAAAACAATTTGAGATTGAATTGGGCCTGAAGGGTGCTGAAGTTCAAGCATTGAAGGGGAATTTTGTAGCAAAGGTAGACAGAGAAAAAAGCTAGCACTTCAAAAAATTACATATATATATATATATAATGAGTTACTATGTAAATAAAGCCAAATTTCATCAAAGGAAGACAGTTTTTGGCTGGTGAAATGTAGAAAATCATTATATGAAAGGCAAAAATGAGGACGCGTTACTATGGCTGAGCATAATTTATTTTATATAAAACAATAGTTTATAATAGTTTATGAAATAGTTTCTAGTTTCAAGGATTAAGGCTGTGGTGTGCTTGAGTAAGCAAAGATTGGAAATTAGCCAGGCCTGGGTTCAAATCCTGGTTTCTATTGCCGTGTCAGCTTTCGAGGGCTACAGTAACAAAGCACACCGACTGGGTGGCTTAAACAACACACATTTATTTAACAACATACCACAGACTCAGTGGCTTTAACAACAGAAATTTATTTTCTCCCAGTTCTGGGGGCCAGAAGCCCAAGATCAAGGTGTTGGCAGAGTTGTTTCTTCTGAGAGCCAAGGGGAGGACGTGCTCCAGGCCTCTCTCTTGGGCTTGTGGACCCCCATCTCCTCCGTCTTCACGTCATCCTCCCTCTGTGTGTCTGTGTTCAAGTTTCCTCTTCTTAATCCAGTCATATTGGATCAGGGCCCACCCTAACGATTTAGTTTTAACTTCATTACCTCTTTAAAGACCCTATTTTCAAATATGGTTGCATTCTGACATACTGGGGTAGTACTTCAACACACGAATTTTTAGGGAGACAATTCAGCCCATAACTCACACTGTTTTTTTGGGCAAGTCACTTAATTCTTCTGAGCCATCTTCCTTATCTTTAAAATAGAGGCAAAATACTGTTGTAAGATGAGAGGTAAAGCATCCGCAGCTGTGGCTGACACACAGTAAAAACTAAAAAACATGTCAGCAAATATTATCACTATTATTGTGTTAAAGTAAAGCCTGAGTTATAGCGAAAAGCACAGAAAAGGAAATCCTCATACACATTAAAATTATGTCACTACAGCACTGTCAGTAAGTTCGGAAAAATCTCACTCCATAGAGCTGTCTCTGGCCCTCACCACCGGGGCTGTCTTTGGACAGATCTCAACTCCTCTGGTCTTTCCGGACCCACCCGGCTCCTCAGTCTCTCCCTCAGCCAAGAAAACAGGCATCTGGCTAGAGAAAATAGTCCGATTTCCTGTCCAGATACTGTTTCAGGTGAAAAACCAAATAAAAAAGCAGTCAAACGGGAGAGTTAGCATATATTACATTTCTTGAATACCTGCAACCTATTTTTCGAATCGCTTTTTAAACCAGACGGTTCTGTTGCCGCTTTCAGAGAGGGCGAAGCTTCGCCGCGAGGGGCCAGCAGAGGGCAGCAAAGGGCCGGGCAGCTGGGCGCGCGGCGGCTGACACGGGAGGTGTGCGGCCCCCTCAGCAGGCCGCTTCTTTTCCGCCAGCGGCTCTCATTTGGCTGCACGCTAGACGCTTCTGGGAAGCTTTATAAACTCCTACGTTTCAGTCCCCTTACATCAGAGTAGAGAGAAAGGTAGGGCTTATCCTGGAGGAGATGTTGGAGCATGTGTCCCAGTCCACTAGAAACCCGATGGAACTCGTTTAGCATTTGGGGAAGGACCCGGATGGAGGTGAGTAAAGCGCAGCCAGGCTGTCACTGAGGTCATGCCGCCATCCTCTAGAAAAGGGCTTTGGATTTCCTGAAGTGCGACCAGATGGGAAGGGCTTCGTAGCACTCTGAAGGTTGCCCTTCAACCACATTGGAATCGTGGATGCTGCTAAGCTGGTGATATTCAACAGGGCTATTTGATGAGATACGGCAGATGCAGAACGAAAGCAAACCAATTTGGTAAGAGTGTGAAAGAAAACAGGTGAAAGGTACTCACAAAACAGGCAAAGGCAGGCGGTCATAAGGAACAGGAGAAATACCTCTCCCGGAGCCCTGTGTGAGGAGCCACGGCAATCCTGCCCACCGACTGGCTTAGAAATGGCTCTCAGGCAGGAAGAATCTGAGGGTTAAAAGAAGTGCTTGTGAGGCTTGAGGCCTAGAAAAATTGAACTGACAGAGATTTATAAACAGTGTTTGTGGAAGGGGAATTTACAGATTGTAGAATAAAAAGGTGATGGAGAGAGGAAAATTCTGATTCTGCACACCACACCCTCGGCTCTTGGGAAGAATCAGAGTAGGGGCTGGGTGAGTTGAGCATATAGTACTTGAGGAAAGACAGTTTTGACAATTGTATCTGTTTGCTCAAAGTGTGACTGCTAGCTGAGCAAGTGGTGTCAGGTGGAGGTGTTAAGACTCTCTTTGCCAACAATTTGAGGAAAATGAAATTTGGTGCTGTGACCCAAATAATATTGGCCATTTTCAATGCCCCCCCCCGTTGTCCTAGATTTTTTTTTAAATAGTCAATTATGAAGTCATTAGAATTGACAGAACACAAACATGTTTCTTTGAAGCAGTGATTCTCAAAATTCACTATGCATCAGGACGTCTATTAGAAGGCAAATTACTGGGCCTCCACAGTTTCTGATTCAGTGGGGCTTGGGAATTTGCTTTTCTCCTAAGGTCCCACGTGGTGACGATGCTGCTGGTCTGGGACTATACTTTGAGAACCACTGCTTAAAGGAAAACATTCTTACTCTGGGAAGAGGATAATTCATGATTGCGGAGGCACATGGAGAATGCTTACCTTTCTGCTTAGCCCAGCGGTTTCAACTTTGTATGTTGCAGTCACCTGGGGAGCATTGCAAGCACCGATGCCCAGCTTCCTCCTCTCCCAAGAGTCGGTTGTGGTTTCCTTGGCAAGTGGTCTGTGTATCAGGATTTGTAAATCTGTGTGTGACTCAAAGATGCAGCCAGGGTTAAGCACTGTTAGCTAGCTAGCCAAAATTCTGATTCCCGTTGTTCTTTGCTTATGTCTCAGGATAGCCTCAGAAGTTATGAAGTCAAGATGATGAATAATCCCAGCTGACATTTGTTGAGAGCTTGTTATGGGTCAGCATAGTTTGAAGCATTTCATGTGGATTATCTCATTTAAACTTCATAGCGAAAGAGGTATTATCCATCACGCCTACAGACAAAATGTTTAGGGCCTATGGCTCTGCAACAAGGTACAAAATGGTTGAGACTTGGCAAAGATATATTGGCTGGAAATACAAAAGGAAAACTGCAGAATTGAAATTAATATTAAAAATTTTATAGTAAAATGATAAAACTCTCTTACATATTCTAAAAATGATATTTATGTTTAATAAGTGCTTCTTAAAATACGCTTGCTATTTTGTAAGGTAAGACTTCCAAAGTGCCTATGAATGTCTTAAAATGGCCCTGCTTCACAACAACTTTACACAACAGAAATTATTATTAACCTCACTTCATAGATGAGAAAATTTAGGTACAGAAGATTTAAGTAATTTGCTTTAAGCCACAGCAATAAGCGAGGGATAAAGAACGAGTTCAAACTCAGAAATCCTGACTTTGTGAGTCAAAGTAGTGTAATGTAACAACGTGACATAACGTAATGTAATGTATTTCTTACACATATGTACACAGACACACACATGCCTTAGGAAAAGATTGCCCAGGGAAATTGTAAAGCAATTGCAATTTGAGGCCGGTTTTGAATGCTTTCAGAGAATCCATGGATCACTAAGCCATCTGGCCTGTAGTTCAACAAGGCAGGGACACTGAGTGCAGCTACCCAGGAGGTCCAAAGCACAATTGGGGCTGCTCTGTTTGCAGATTGTATGGCAGTGGCACCCTGGAGTTGGGAGATCTGACATCCCTACACCTGGGACACTAACTCAAGAATCTTGGCTAGCAGCACAGACCTTGTTAAAGATTGCCTAAAAAGAAGAAACATTTATAAATGTATTTAGAGGACACACTTGGTTCTTTTTAAAATTAGAAGGTCTTGAGTATTATGCAGTATTTGATGTCTCAATTAAAAAAAAAAAGCAGGAAACTGCCGCCCAGAGTGCTTAGGTCATGTGACTCATTCCCATTTTGCTGCTAGTTAGTGGCAGAACCAAGACTAGAAGGCAGACACTGGAAGCCCCTGGGACTGGAGAGTATGATGCCTACTGGCATTTTCCATAAGCTGAATTTCAGCTAGGAGATGTCAGTTTTCCACTACAGAGGTTCGTGCAAGATGTCTTTAATTCCTGACTTAATGTCTGATACTTCATATGCCCTCACAACAGGTGGAGGGGAGGAAATACTAAGCTGATGGCTTAGCAAATATTTATTTTAAAAATTGTCACCCTCTGGCGTGCAAGCTGATCATCTTCTCAAGTTTGGAATTCTTTTTCCTCTCCTGCCATCTGGTGGTACTTCCGAGCCACATTTTCATTCAGTTACCCTGATCCCAGCAGTCATTTCTACAAAATTTGTTTAGTTTTCAAGGTCATACTGCTCAAACCATTAAATCACATTCTTAGAAAATTTGATGGTTTTTGTTTAATGTTCAGGACTGAACAACGGCTTCTAATTCTTTTTATACACCAGAACATTTCATTTCTGCTAAATATTTGCTTCTAAAATTTTTATTAATTTTGTGACATTGTTAAAAATATGACTATAGATATATACAAATATACATTTTATATAGAATGGAAAATCAAGACGTAATTTTATTAAATTGGGCATTTATTAAAACATCTGAATCATTACTGTCTATGGTATCAGGTACTGAAAGCAAGAAGTGCTGTTTAAAAATATATCCTTTTGAAATGACCACTTGACTGCAGCTATTGCTGATTTTCTAGTATCATCAGCTAGTTAGCATTACACTTGGAATTAATAGAAAGCAGTTTCATTAACATTGTCAAAAATTATCTCTTAGATGCATTTCCAGAATGATCTTCAATTTTTGTGCCCTTTACTAGTCATGGAGATTTTATTTAAAACCCCAGATCTATAGCTTCTCTAAAGAAATAAGTCTGGCAAACACCGGCCCTGTCCTTTGGTTGCTGACTTCTCTGTCACCTGCTTTACCCACCAGGCCTCTGTCTTAGGGATCCTGAGAGGGGGTCATCTTTCTTTCTTTTTAACCTCCAGTCTGATAAATGTTTTCCTCTAGAACCCAGGTCAACCCTACTGTTTTAGTCTGTTTCGTGTTTCTGTAACAGAATACTTGAGACAGGGGAATTTATAAAGAACAGAGATTTATTTCTTACAGTTCTGGAGGCTAGAAAGTTTAAGGTCAAGGGGCCCACATCTGGCAAGGGCCTGTTTGCTGCATCATCCTATGGAGGAAGGTGGAAGGGCAAAAGAGCATGCAAGAGAAGAAAAGAGCTCAGATTCATCTTTTTATCAGGAGCCCACTCCCAAGATAACAAACCCACTCCCACCATAATGGCATTAATCACCTTTTAAAGGTGTCATCTCTCAACATTGTTGCATTGGAGATTAAGTTTCCAACATATGGGCTTTGGGGGACACATTCAAACCACAGCACCGACCAGGCAGTGAAGAAAACCTCTATTACATAAAAACCAAACACAAAATTATAAATAATGAATAAAATGCTGAAAGGGACCCCAAATCATCATAGCCATGTCTTCAAGTCAAAGTAACAATGTAAAAAATGAAGAAGAGAAAAATAAAATGTGCACTTTGCCAGAGTTAACTGAATATTTTTATTTGCTGAAAGTCAACATGTAATTAGTGTTTATTCTCAACACACAGTGGCAACTAGCACATAGAAGATGGCTGGACAAGATTTGTTGATTAAAGAATACAACGAGTACTAAATGTTTCAAAATTAGCTTGAAAATTCCTAATTGAAAAAATATTTTAAGATATTGATAATAATTCTTAGTCAAAAAATTAGTTGAAATGCTTGAAAATTATTAGGCTGCTAAAAGGAAACAGAATATAATTTGTTGATTAAAGAGGTAAACACTAAATGCTTGCCAATTATTCATTTTACCTTACATGTACTACTTTTACCTACTCTGAACTTCCAGCTCACTCTTCCAGTTCTAATTATTTGATGCTTGTGTATAGGATGGACAAAAGAAAGCATCTTGAAGTCTGTCATAAATTTGGATTAATTAATCGGTACCAGTGTGTTCCTTGTGATAATGTACAATGTGTTTTTGTAATGCCTTATTCCAAAGCTTTTAGCATCTTAAGCAAAAGATGTTTCTTTACCCTGATAGCCAGGCTACTGTTTTTCTCCTTCTTGTTGTAATATAATTTTAAAACTAAAAAATACTAAAAATCATTCTACCCTATGACAAGAAACTAAGAAACAGAGAAGAGTCTTGATTTGTCCAAGGTCAGAACTAGGAAAGGAGATGAAATGAAGTCCCAGTTTTCTGGTCTCTATATCCAGTGCACTGCCATGTACAATTTTAAAGAAATTCCAGGAATAATCAACAAAATAAATTTCATCATTTACATGAAAATAAACTCAACACTCTAGAATAGTTCTTCTAAAATTGGTCAATTTTCCCATGAAGCCCCTTAGGTGGGCACATGTTGTGATTCATAAACTGGTTCAGTAACATAATAGCTAATGGTGTGGGTAGGTTAGGAAGATGGCAGAACACCGTTCAATGCGAATTTTCCTCTATGAGGCTGTCTTAGTCCATTCTGGCTGCTTTAACAAAATGCCGTAGACTGGGTTGCTTATAAACAACAGAAACTGATTTTGCAAAGTTCTGGAGGCTGGGAAGTCTAAGATCAGGGTACTGGCAGGGTACTGACTGGTGAGGCCCACCTTCTGGATCATAGATGACCATCTTCTCACTGCATCCTCACATGGCAGAACAAGTAAGGGCACTCTCTCCAGCTTCTTTTATAAGGGTGCTAATCTCATTCTGAGGACTCCATCCTCATGACCTAATCATTTCCCAAAGGCCCCACATCCTAGTACCATCACATTGGGGATTAGGATGTCAGCATATGAATTTGGGGGGACATGAACATTCCGTCGACAACAGAGGGTGATTTGACATCTTTGTTATGCACGGCTAGATCCAGAAATCCCAGACACCTTCCTGATCCATGCCCAGGGCATTGCAGCGTCATGGATCCTGTGGAAAAGGCCCCAGGCTGGGAGCACAGGTGTAGCAGAACCTCCTAGAGACCAGTGACAAGGAGCCATGGGACAGGGAGCACACAGAATTCCAAAAGCACCAAGACAGCCAGTGGCACTGCAGAT
This sequence comes from Indri indri, assembly GCA_004363605.1. Lineage (NCBI taxonomy): Eukaryota > Metazoa > Chordata > Mammalia > Primates > Indriidae > Indri > Indri indri. Next base: position 9,757 of record RJWJ010028498.1, on the reverse strand, counting down.
AATGAGCGATATTATGATATATTTATACATTTTAAATTTGCTTTCTTAAACTTCCTTTTTCATCATGTAGCCAGAACGATTTTAAGTGAGGATTTTCCAAGTTTCTAGGCTATGAGCTGAGATCAGGGACAGTGTGATGCTGGAACTCATTCTTTCCCCAAAGCTTATTATGGCCTTGGCTTCCATGAGAAATTTTGATACCATGCTCAGAAATTGTGTTTTTAAAAGTCAAACATTAAATCACTTGCCCACTTTCTAATTAGTTTATTGTTTATTAGGAGATAACGATGACTTTTAGATGTGAATTCAAAGCACACGAATGTATAAAGTAATCCTTTAGAGAATGCACGCAGCTCAAATACATTTGCTCATAAAAACTTCTAGCTCTTCAATGAGCACTGAACCAGAGATAGGTATACTCTTAGTGTATGTCACTAAAAACACTCATATAAAACCCCCTCTAGCTATTCAAGTTTAGGCCTTTGTGCAATATAGCTTTTGTTCAGCAGTTTTATTTTTATCTGAATGTGCAAAGACTTTCAGCAACTGTTCTTTATGAGCCTGCCTGCCACATAATGTTGACAAACCAGCATTTTATTGACTCATAAAAGCCTTTCTAGTCAAACAAGTAGGCATAGCTATCTATTTTTCCTCTTAATATGAATATGAATCTTGTGCTTACTAGTTCAGGTATTTGGAAACCTTGGAGTAAGGTGGGCTGTCTTGTACTTTCTAGAAAAACACCTGGTTTGATTATGCAGCTTATCCTCTGCAGAGTCCCCCATTTGATGCAAGATTGCATTCATCCCACCCCACCCAACCCTTTGAGTCGAAGCCGTCTCCTGCTTATGGACAGTTGGGTTTTATTGCGCTAGATCTAGAAACTCAGAGGACTCCGATGGTAGCCAGCTGCCATGTAAGATGTCCAACCACAGATACCACCACACTGGAGAGGACACGTGTAGGCAGTTGAATCGACAGGCAGCTCAGCCCCCAGCCGACAGCCAGCACAAACTGCTGGCCATGCGGCCATGTACCAGCCATCTTCCATGTCCAGCTCAGCTGAGCCTAGATGACTGCAGCTCCGGCAAATATCCAACTACAATCACATAAGAAACCCTAGGTGAGAACTGCCCCACTCAGCAATTTGCCCAGAGAGAATTTTGAAGGGTCATTGGACAGGATGCTAGTGAAAAGGTCGGTGAATAATCCAGGGAGTGCTGATGCTAGTAGCAGGAATATTTGTACCTTATGAACCCATAATAATCTCAAATATAACTCCTGTGTTTCTCCCTTTCAAGGCAAAATCAGTGGGACCCTCTCTTTGCACTTCTGCATAAACTCTATCAAAGTGTCTGTTGCCATTTTGTGACTGGCTTTTTCTTTTTGAGGTTTCACTCCAACTGAATTGTCACATGAATGTTTGTGAGAGTGCAGTTTATCACTCCGACGCTGCACAAACTTAGGATTGATGCCATTGTTCTCTCTGTATTTCTCTTTCACTTGTCTCTCACTTCTTGACTGAATCTTTTCTGTCCAGGATCTTTTTTACCCCCTCAATTCTTTGCCAAATGTATTTCTCCTTTTCCTAAACACTACACCAATATTCCCCTTTACTTGCATCATAGTTTATTATGGATATTTTATTTAGAACACATTTAGAGAATGATAATTTTTGAGGATATCTGGATAACGGGAAAGAACTTACAATGATCACATTTGGAGGAAGTGTTTTTTAGAGAATTTCACATACATGAAATAGAAAAGTCATTTACTTTGGTTAAACATAATACGATGGATGCAGCCATAGAAGAGGCAGGCCATGAAGGGTGATTCACTTTAGCTCTTTCAGGCAATCTCCAGGGGACTAGAAGTCTTCCCTTTGTTCTTCACAAATCTTATTTATACTCATCTTTGTGATCTCAATCACAGAGTCACCCTGTCTAAAGTAAATCTTTCTCCATTATTATTTTTTTAATCACAGCAACCTATTTTCCTCATAGAACTGATTTCAATTTTGTAAGTATTATAATTGAAAAATTTCAGTGATTTCAAAATCACTGTTATGTCATTACTCTTGTTGATTTGGTTGCTTAAGGGTTCTTTGCTCCACTGGAGTGGAAGCTCTTTGGGGAGTGGGGGAAACTCTGCCCTCCTGTTTGCTGCTGACTCACTCACGCATTAAGCATAGCTCTAGGTACACGTAGTAGGTGCTCAGTGCAAACTCGTCAACTAAATGGTAATGTGGTATCAAAACCATCATAATACCATTTTCATAGCAGAAATAATATGACATGCTATTGTTGCAGAAATTACGGCTATAATATCCAAGCTAGACCATCAGAATTATTATATTGGTATTATTTAGATAAACTGGAACAAAGATGGCCATAGGTAATTTTATTAAGACAAAGTTTGCCTGCGGTGATTTTCCTCATCATATTTCTTCTTTCTCATATCTAGACACACTAGGAATATGTGGATTTTAATAAGGTACCTTTAGTTTATTTAGATTGCTATAAAAAAATACCATAGACTAGGTAGCTTTGATTGATTTCTCCCAGTTCTGGAGGCTGGGAAGTCCAAGATCAAGGAACTGACAGATTCAGTGTCTGTGAGGGCCCACTTCCTAGATCACTGTCCTTTTGCTATAACCTAACATGGTGGAAGGGGTGAGGGATCTCTCTTAGGCTTTTTGTATAAGGATGGTGGTAATCCCATTTAGGAGAGCTTTACCCTTATAACATAATTATCTTCCAAAATCCCTACTTCCTAATACCATCTCCTACTTACACAGCCATAATAGTCTCTTTTTTAAAGAGACAATGTCTCATTGTGTCACCCAGGCTGGAGTGCAATGGCACAATCACAGCTCACTACAACTTTGACCTCCTGGGCTCAAGTGATCCTCCAGCCTCAGCTTCCCAAATAGCTGGGACTACAGGCGTGTGTCACCACACCTGGCTAATTTTTTTCTTTTTCTTTTTTGTAGAGATGGGATCACGCCATGTTGCCCAGGCTGGTGTTGAACTCTTGGCTTCAAGGGATCCTCTAGCCTTGGCCTCCCTAAATACTGGGATTACAGGCATGAGCCACCATGCCTGCCAAAACCCATAATAATCTCAAATATAACTCCTGCATTTCAACACATGAATTTTGGGGAGACACAAACATTCAGATCATAGAATAAGGGCAGTTCTTAAAGTAAAAACAAAGAAATTAATTGATTTTTCTTGTTGTATTTAGGATGTCATACGGGAAGGAAGCAGTGAGAGGTTAGGATGAGCTATTTTTAGGTGATGAAACTTTCTAGCATCCTTCAAATCATACCACATTGAATGTGAGCTTCTTTGCTAATCCATGTCATCATCTTGAGTAAGTGCTTTTGGCTTCAAAAGTAGGAATGTTAAGAAGTAGTTTAGGTGAGTGTGTCTGACCCCATTTTTTGAACATTTGAAAGCACCCTCATTCCGTTAGAAGTGGAATCAGTGCCATCTCAGCTGATTCCAACAAAGTAGAACTATGGAGGGAAGAGAACCTGAGAACAGATTGACCTGGAGATTGAATCTCCATTGTACCATCAGTGACTTCATTTAGCCATTTTAATGCTCATGTTTTTACTTGTAAATTAGAGGTGATAATTATGAAGTTTCGAATAAAATACATATGTGAAATGCTGCCCATAGTAGGAAGTTAACATATACCAATTGCCTGATGAATAATCCAGGAAATAGTGACATTCTATGATTCTGTAATTGTTATGAATTGGACATAAGCATTTACCCCAGTTTTTACATAGAGCTTATTTCCCCCAAATTAATAAACTCCAGAGAGCATGATACATAATAAGATTAAATCTCATCTTATTTTTTTCATTGTACATCCTTTCAGGATATGTTTTTATTACACAATAAAAGTGCACAAATCTTAAGTTTATAGCCTGATTTTTTTTCAAATGTATACACACATATAACCACCATATCAAAATACAGAACATTTCCTGTACCACAGATGGCTTCCTCATGGCCCCTGTCAGTCAACACTCCCCTCCAAAAGTAACCACTAACCTAACTTCTATCTCCATCATATAATTTTATCAGACTTTGAATTTCATATAAACGGAATAATACTGTATGTTCTATTTTGTGTTTAGCTAGACATGCACATGAAAATTGTCCATGTTTTTATGTAATATCATTTTAAAGATCAGTCCTAGACTTGACAAGGAAATAATTATTTTCAGAAATAAAAATATCTCCTCATCCCCTAAAAAACTATTTGTCCATTTTTTTTATTAACCTAGTCTACATGGATTCACTGTTCTTTATGCTCCTCTCTGAGCAATATTTTTCTGTTTATTATGTCTGTGATCCACCTCTCTCTATTTCTACCATTTGAAGGACCTGCTCATCATATCTGCATATGCAATCTAACTCTGACTCCATTTTGTGGTGCTATCAGATAAGTAGTGATGCTTTATATTTTTGCAGTCAAGCATAAAAGAGCACAGACAAGTGAAATTTTCACAGATCCCCTGGCAAGGGCTTCCTGATATCCCAAGGGTGAATGTGATTCATTTATTTCTGCATTGATGGATTCGTCATTCAATTTGATTTCTTTACAGAGCAGAGTGTTGAATGTCCATCAGGGTCAGGTTTTGGAGTATTTTTACTTTAATTACCATAAACAAGGAGGAGGAAGTGAGAGAGCCTTAAATATAGGAGTAATAAATTTAACTGCTTTATAAAATGACTAACACAACTCTTTTATTATATTAAAGACCTGGCACAAATCTGACTCTATTTCATTCTGACGATAATGGTTTATCATGGCTTGATGTCATTAAACATTCAAATTACAACTATTTGTTCTTATTTTATTCCCTTGCTCGGCAAAAATTTTTTGATTATAGATGGAAACTCATGAGTTTTACCTTGACAGATATATAGATCACTGCAAATTAATTGATATGAAGATTGTATACAACAGCCTTTGTAAGCCCCTCACCACGTTGAGTTGGTATCCTCAGTCAGAACAACTTTGCACTAGAATTTCTGAGTCCGCTAGGCTAAGGGTCTGTCACCTAAATGAGGGTGTATATTAATAGTTATCTTGCCCTAGGCAATACCCTGTTGAGGATGCAGTGTGGTACTGTCCAGATTCCTGTATCAGGACTGAAGGATTTATTGACCCAGTTGTATGGAGAACAGAGGCCTGGTCCTCTTATCCTAACTTGGGACAACTCCAAAGGGCTGTCTAGCTCAAGAGCTCCCCATGGGGTCAGCTGAGGCCTTTGTTGAGACTGCATTTCTGTGCAACTTTTCCTTCTACACCATCTTGCTTCTTTCTCCTTCTTTCCATAGGTGCCGATCCCAAGAGCACTTCCTAGTAAATATCTCACATGCCATATCAGAATCTATTTCCTGAGAATCTTATTCTTTAACTCATCTCCTCTGCTATGGACTGAATTGTATCCCCCCACCACCCACAAATTCATATGTTGTATCCCTACCTCCCAATGTGACTGTATTTGGAGATGGAACTTTTAGGAGGTAATTAAGGTTAAATGAGGTCATAAGGGTAGGGCCCTGATCCAATAGAATTGGTGACTTTAAAAGAAGAGAAAGAGGAGATCTCTCCAAGCATATGCACCCAGGGAAGGTCATGTGAGGACACAGCAAGAAGGCAGACATCTGCAAGCCAGGAAGAGAGCCAACACCAGAACCCAACCAGGTTTGCCCCCTAATCTTGGATTTCCAGCCACCAGAATGTCATAAAATATATTTCTATTATTTGAGGCCCCAAGTCTATGGTGTTTTATCATGGCAGCCTGATCTGATGAATACACTCTCTGTCTGATTTTATGTCTTCTTCAAACTTTGAGAGCAATCAAATATCCAAACATAATACTTTCTATCCTCAGAGCTCGTTTACTTTTCATTAAGTAAACTATTTATGGAAGTTTAATATATGAAAGAAAAGTTCAAAGTCCTAGGTGTAGACCTCAGTGAACTTTTGCAGAAGGAATACAGCCATGAAACCAGCACACAGGCCAAGAAATACAATCTTTTTTCATTCATGATATTGGTAATTTGTATTCTCTTTATTTTTTATTTTTAGGTGAGGGTTCATCTTTGAAGAACCAACTTTTGACTTTGTTAATTTCCCCTATTCTTTGTGTTCTATTTTATTAATTTTGCTCTTAAGTATTTTCTTCCTTCTGCTCACTTTACTTTTCTTTTCTTAGCTTAAGGTGGAGCTGCACATCATTGCTTTTAGGCCTTTCTTCATTTCTATTATAAGCATTTACTGTCATAAATTTCCCTTTAAACACTGCTTTAAAAGCATTCCTCATATTTGCTATGAGTATTTTAATGATATTCAATTTGAACAATTTTAAATTTTCCTTGTAATTTTTTTTTCATTGACCCAGGGATTCTTTAGAAACATGTGGTTTGGTTCAGTTTTCAAATATTTGGGGTTTTTCTAGATATCTTGTTCTTATTCATATCTACTTCAATATGATTATTGTCAGAGAACACAATCATTATGAATTTAATCCTTTGAGATTTGTTGAGTTTTTTTAGTGGTCTGGAAGATGGTCTATCTTGGTGAATGTACCATGTACATTTATAAAGAATGTATGACTTCCACAATTTTGGGGTGTAGTATTCTATCAGTGCCAGTTAGAATGAAGTAATTAGTAATATTATTAAGATTTTATATATTTTTTCCTGATATTTTTGTCTACTTCTATTAATTTCCAAAGGGGGATATTAAAATCTTCAATTATGATGATGGACGGAAGTGTCTATTTCTCACTATAATTCTGTCAATTTTTGCTTCATGGATTTTGAAACTATGCTATTATGGATCTAAAGATTTATGTTTGTTTTATCTTCTGATGAACTGACCCTTTTATTATTATTTTTCTTCTTTGTCATGAAATTTCATTTATCTGACACTAATATAGTCAATTCGATCTTCTTAAGCTTACTGTTTTGATGACAAATATTTTTCCATCTGTTTACTTTCTACTTGTCTTGTAGAGGGCACATAATTGAGTCATGCTTTTAAAATTTATTTAAATTTTTTTCCATTAAACTGGACTGCTTATTCCAGTAATATTTAAAATTAATTACTGACATGACCAAATTTAAGTCTATCATTTTGATATTTAATTTTTGTTTATCTCCTTTGTTTCTATTCCTCCTTATGTACTTTTTTAAATTTCAAAGTATTATGGGGTACAAATATTTTGGCATACATGGATTGCTTCTGTAATGCTTGAGTCATGATTATAAGTGTGTCTGTCACATAATTAGGGTTCATTGTACCCATCAGGTAGGCTTTTGCCCATCCTCTCCACCCCCCACCTCCCTGCTTGATTTCAATTGAGTTTTACTTCCCTCTATGCATACTTGTGCTCATCGGTTAGTTCCAATTTAATAGTGAGCACACGTGGTGTTTGTTTTTCCATTCTTCAGATACTTCACTTAGGATAGTGGTCTCCAGTTCCATCCATATTGTTGCAAAAGGCATTAAGTCTTCCTTCTTCATGGCTGAGTAGTGTTCCATGGTATACTTATACCACATTTGTTTATGCACTCATGAATTGACGGGCACTTGGGTTGATTCCATATTTTTGCAATTGTGAATTGTGCTGCAATAAACATTTGAGTGTAGGTGCCTTTTTGATAAAATGACTTCTTTTCCTTTGGGTAAATATCCAGTAGTGGGATTGCGGGATTAAATGGTAGGTCTACTTTTAGTTCTTTGAGGTATTTCCTTACTGTTTTCCATAGAGGTTATACTAATTCACAGTCCCACCAACAGTGTATAAGCATTCCCTTTATTCTGCATCCATGCCAGCATCTATTGTTTTTTGGATTTTTTAATAAAGGTCATTCTGACTGGGGTAAGGTGATATCTCATTGTTGTTGTGATTTGCATTTCCTTGATGATTAGTGACACTGAGCATTTTTTCATATGTTTATTGGCCATTTGTCTATCTGCTTTTGAGAAGCTTCTGTTCATGTCTTTTGCCCACTTTTTAATTGGGTTGTTTGATTACTTCTGGCTGATGTTCTTGAATTCTTTGTAGATTTTGATCATTGGATCATTGGATGTATAGCATGCAAATATTTTCTCCCATTCTATAGGTTGTCTATTTACTCTGTCAATTATTTTCTTGGCTGTGCAGAAGCTTTTTAATTTCATTAAGTCCCATTCTTCTTTATTAAAAAAACAAAACAAAAGCAATTGTTAATTGCCTATACACGCAGAGTTCTTATTTAAAATGGAACAAAATTTCATGTCTATAAATTTAGCTTATGAATGTTAATTGAATGACATAAACCATAATTGTTACAATCTAATCTACTCAAAATATTTCTAAAACTTTTGTCTACAGATAAATGACTTATAAAATATGGGATGTTTTATAATGAAATAGGAGTAATTACAGTAAAGCCAACTTTATTAAACTTTACAAATAATTTATTACTGTAATACATTAATTCATTTAACAAATTTTTATTGAATGCCTACTATGTATTGGTCAATATTCTAGGTGCTGAAGATTGCTATGAACAAAGTGGACAAAGTCCTTGCTCTCAAGGAGCTCACCTTGTAATGATGCCAGCTGTAGCCTAGAATAATAACAACAAGAAAGATAATTTGTAGTTTTATGGTAAAGAGCATTTTCTCACACATTTTGGTAATTAATTTTGTAACTTAGCATAATCATCTAGTCAGTTTTTTCTCAAGTTGAAAATGCATTTATGTTTATATTGATTTGGTAAATAAAATTAATTCTTTCAAAAACTAAGAAAAAAAAATCAAATCCATTTATTTTTGTTGTTGCCGTGATTGCCCTTGGAGTCTTCTTCATAAATTCTTTGCCTAGGCCAATATATAGAAGAGTTTTTCCAACATTTTCTTCTGGAATTCTTATGGTTTCATGTCTTCGATTTAAGTCTGTGATCCATTTTGAATTAATTTTAGTGAGTGGTAAGAGATATGGATCCTGTTTCAATCTTCTGCATGGGGCTATCCAATTTTCCTAGCACCATTTGTTGAATAGGGATTGTTTTCCCCAGTGTATGTTGCTGTCTGCTTTGTTAAAGATCAGATGGCAATATGCGGATGGTTTTATATCTGGGTTATCTCTTCTGTTCCATTGGTCTATGTCTCTATTTTTGTGCCAGTACCATACTGTTTTGGTTACTATAGCCTTGTAGTGTAGCTTAAAGTCTGGTGAAGTGGTGCCTCCAGATTTGTTCCTTTTGCTTAAGGCTGCTTTGGCTCTTCGGGCTCTTTTCTCATACCAAATGAAGCATAGAGTTATTCTTTCTAGATCTGCAAAAAATAACGTTGGTATTTTGATGGGGATTGCATTGAATCTGTAAATCACTTTGGCTAGTATGGACATTTTAACAATGTTGATTCTACTAATCCATGAACGTTGAATATTTTTATAATTCTGTTTTAATTTAACCATTGATTTTTTAGCTATAACTATCTGAATTTTATTTTATTGGTTGTTTTATGGATTAGAATAAACATCTTTAACTTGTCACAGTCAATTAAGGGTTGATATTGCACTAGTTTATTTAAAATATTAAAAACTTGCAACCGTTGATGTCCATTACACCTCCCTTGCCACTTATGGTATAGTTTTCATATTTATCACATCAAATTATGTCAAAAATACTATAAATATAATTTTTGCTTCAAATTGTCATATATATTTAAA